>OOFE01010866.1:0-15388 GCA_900323365.1 Monocentris japonica
TACGAGGTTAAACATATGTGGAATTAATAATAAATAATAATAATAATAATAATTACTGTGTTGTGGCCATAAATCCTATTCCAACCTAACTAATCCAACCTAAATACACAGGCTGTGGACTCAATGCATACTTGCACTCCAAACCAACTAGTCTCTTAATTTATAGAAAACAGAGCAGTACGCTATTACGTTCTTGCTGGACCAAGGCTCCGTTACAAGTGAGAGCGCTATTCCACCCCCACCCTCCAAACACCCACTCACTCTAGTCCCCCTCCAGTCCCCTTCCGGCTGCCTCCTGGCAACCAGACACGCCGATTTACCCCTGCCAAGCCAGTACTGCTTGTCATGTACTGAAAAAAAATTAAAGAGGAGTTCCATTTTTGTTACTCCTCAATCTGCCATAAAAGTGAAATTTATGGTTTACTTATGGTTGACTACAATAACACATAAAAGCCCCTGTGAGGCAGGAATGCCTGATGTTATTCTGCCTCCAGGAGGGGTATTCTATGGAAAATGGAGGAGAGTAGGGAGTAGTTCTGGTCCTCTCTCAAAGTACACAGCAAATGGGGTCACATGGTGGACAGGGAAGCATGTATCTCTAGGGGGAACTAAAGGCCTTTGGTTTGGTGGTGAAGTTGGATTCAGTGCCAGCTTTAAGAGTGTGCCTTCTGTCTCAAACAATGCTCCTGACTTGGAGTGTATTGGTTGAGGTTAGGACGTGCGGTTGACTAGAGGTCTGCTGCACATTGTGAACTCCACTGATGAAGAGCTGTCTCTCTGTTCACCAATACAAACATGTGGCTCTTTAAAGCTAAGTAGACAGTTAAATGGTGGTGATGCTGTCCACATCTTTGTATGGCTTTGAGGCATAAGCAATGATGTTTTTTACTTTGTACGTATGTGCCATCGGTTACTGATGTAGTGGCAAATTCTTCATTGAAGTAAAACTATACAGAACAAAGCAGGACCTTGCTGATAAAATGATGCGTGCATTTGTCTGACCTACACTGTCTATAATTTTCTGAAAGGACTCCTTCTTTGTCTCTTCTACCTGCTTTTCCCAGAGGAGAAAGGAGGAGAAATATACAAACAGACATCAGAGTTCATGTTTACTCTGTAGTGCAAACACCCAATAAACCTGTCTGGAAGGTACGGGTGAGCACTGGAGTATGTGGAAAGTGAATACACACATACATACACACACACTGTAGGAGTATAGCCAAACTGCTGAGCTCAGAATGGAGTCTGTTCAGCATGGCTAGCCAGATCCATTACCTATAAAAGCATATCACCAGTCAACTGACATCATTGTACTGCATAGTGAGCACCAATACAACAGAGCCAAGGGACACTGGGAAAAGCTACAGGAAAAGGCTGGAACTGTTGTGGAGGGATAGCAACTTTCATTTCACCCTGTCATATCTGACATTGACAAGACTGGTTACATGCCACTTACTGCGCAATTTATACTTGTTCCATATTGTGTAATAAATTTGGGGACAGCCGAAACAGTCAATATCCATTTCCAGCATCAACCGCAATTCCAATGGCAAGAGGCCTGCTGTATGGGCCCTGCCTGCCACTGAGGTGGGGGGGGGGTGCTCTGTAGTGAAAGAGGCTAGCAAAACAACATTCTCAACCAATGCTAATTAGCATACTTTCACATAGGCTGGAATGCTATGATAACATCCACTCCTATCCCCTGGGGAGACCTTGATCCTCAGGCATTTACTGGGGCACGGGACCTTGATGTGGATGAAAGGAAGGTAGAGGGTCTCAAGGATATAGGGCGGGGGATGGTCCCTCTCTTGGACAGAGCCTTGGTATTTGGATACAGTGGGGGATGTTGGTGTTTTCCCTATGGCTAGGGGGCATTGGTATTTTGATGCAGCATGGGATAGAGGCAGGCTTTGGCTAAACCTTCTGTCATTTAGGGGCCTCTGCTGTCAGATAGCTGTCACTCCCCATGCATGCTGGGGGGTTATGAGGCAGTGGAGTAGTACGTGGGACAAAGTGGAGTCCTGTTTCTGCAGGGATGGTAACAGCGGCATGGGGATTGATGGGGTGGTGATGACAGACGGAGATGTCAGGGAACAGACACCCATTCAGAGTGGAACCAGTAAGAGAAGCCTACTGGGGAACTCTGGGGCCCATCATCACCTCCTCTCTCAGGTCTGGGCTGGGGGAGAGGAACTGGAGGAGGGAGGAATAGAGAAGAAGGGGGGACTGTCCAGTGGGGCTCCCACACATCACCCCACTGTGGGTTTATTATTCTGGAGTGTGACCTGATCCAGCTGTGATGGCTTCTACAGAACCTGTGTGTCCACGCAAGATGCCATGAGTCAATTACTTCTCTATGCTACCTAAGTTAAAAAAAAAACTTCACGGTGTACGTGTGTGTGTCATGCTAGTAGGCTATGGAGTAAAAATAACAAACCTAGTTGGTTTCCTAGTTTGAAGGGCATGGGATTGTGGGTAATGGCTCCGTTGCAGGGCCTCCTAGATAATTCTGGTTGCTGGGATGCAGAAATATGAGACTGATAAGAATCGGTCAGCTAAGGTCATTCCAGGTATTCAGAGGGGAGACTGTAGGTTAAGATTTATATATGGATGTAATGGTAGCATGGTGATAGCATTTTCCCTACAATACAAAATGGATATATTCAATATTGTCTATAAATAATCTACCATAAGCAATGTGCTAATTCAACTTTATCCTTCTGCAACCATCTGTCAGCACTGATCAGTGGGTCATGTGACATCTTTCTGTTTGACTGTGTATTTTCTCCTCTGTTTATGTACAAGGTATGCATGATTATATAAGTGGCTATGTATGAATGCATGTATGTATGTATGTGTGTATGTGTGTATATTTCTCTGAAGGTACTCTCTCATTTAGTGGAGGGGTGAGGTGTTTTTCAATCCTGGCGGTCTCCCCTGGCTGGTGCCGCAGACAGACAGAGTGACGGATGAATCGGCTATTGTTTGGGGTGCGTGTGGCAAATAACGTCAAGGGACAGAGTAACCAGAGACAGCCCCTCTCTACATCCCCACCAGGGAGCTGAGCCAGAGAAACCCTAGTCACGTTCAAATAAATTCTTTCCTGTCCAAATTGACACCCTTCCGTTGCCATGGTGTGGCTTCGGTTTAGTTTACAGTAATTTGGAGTCTGGGTGGCACAGGAATGTGGTGAGGGACAGAGGCTTATGGTACACTTAAGATGACTTATGGGCTCAAATTATGGAGTGGGTTTCCACCACTTATCACTTTTCACAGATATAGCAGAGATTTACCTGCTGCTGGCATGAAGCGAGTAATTATTTAAAATGAGCTGAGCGTAAATTATCAACAAAGCCATAGAGCCAATTTAGAGCTCACCCTGTCATAAAGGCTTAGCTATTCATCACTCTCTCAAGATAATTATTGATGAATCTTTATCTTTTTTATAAAGAGTGTAGTTACCCCTATATGTGCTGGTTAGAAATTCCCCGGGACAAGGTTGACTTTTTTTTTATTACCACCTCCTTTTTCCATACCAGCACATTTACTAAAGAGGCATAAAACAACCCATTTACAACTAGGGTTAACTGAAGGTACTAACCTTGTGTGAAACGTACTGCTCCCTTGAAGCAAGGCCAAACCCAATACCAGCCAATACATCTGCTCTTAATAAAAAACAATAATCAACTTCGCCAAACTGAAAACATCCAGTGGTCGTGTGAATAGCTTTGCATCAGGTATGTAGCATAGACCGCCCCACAGCTGGAGTGAACTTTAACATGCCTGCAAACAATAACGCTGGCAGACACAGTCATGCTCCATTTCAAACAATGTCATATCTACATGTACCTCAGGCTTCATTTCAACAGGCGAGATCTAATAAACTTTTCCCATCTACACAGGGACGACAGACACATGGTGTTCATAAGAGACATAACGCTCTCCTTGCTAAAAGGTAATGGAATCCCTACAGCACAGAGAAATTGAATACACACATATGAATACACACAGACAGACAATCTCTCTCATTCGTTCTCTGTGTCTTGCTGTCTCTTCCACACTCTTCACCTTTCATGTACTCCCGATATAAATTGTCAGCGCTCTTTCTGAATTCCTGTCTTAATGTAAAAACCTGCGTTGGGAGATGAGGCAGCTCTGGAATACAGCTCTAATTTGAGGCAACGTTCATCTTTCCTGCTAAGGTCTGAGCTAGGGCAATGAAGGAGGACATGTTGAAGCAAGCCACCACGCTTATCCATGGGTTGAACTTAATCTAATACCGTTTGAAACACAGTAACCACAGACATAGGAGAGATATTTCCTGTTTAAGCAAGGTGGTGGTGAATAGGCCATGCTTTTTTTTCTCCAGTACAGTTGTGTTTAAGGACATAAATGAGTGGGGATATGCAGTGTTATGCTTTCCAGTTACATATTACTGTGGAGATTAAAGCAGTCTGACTTGAGGTTCACAAACCCGCCACTCTATAGCAAGGGAATAAGCACAGGCCAGCTATGCTTCAGTCTGCCGCTAACCCCAAACTGTTTCCAATGAAACGATCTGGGCTAACTGGAAGCAGTCTCCCGATGGAACAGCTCACCAAAAAATGGCTTTTTACAGCTGAGAAGCTCTAGCCTGGACACCCCAAACCATCCACCATCTCCAACTGTAGAGGACTGATCATGTCTGCAAGGGGGACCACTGGGGCTCCTCTCCGTTTTAATGAGAGACTAGGCCAAATGTCAGTGTTTATAAAGGAGGCCTATTATCATTATTACCACTGCACATTTCCATATGTAGCGCCTTGGCCATGACCGCTCACAACCTGATTATTACAATAAATCTCCCGCAAAACAGCACGCAGAGCAGTCAATTTCTTTATGGCCACTCGTCCTCTTTCCAAAGGCCGATCACCACATAGAACAAAAGATCAAATGTGCAGTGAGCGTAAGGTCGGGACAGTTAATCTCTCCATTTGAGAGACAGAAAAACATCTCAGGTCAATAAAATGCTAAAGTAATGAAGTGTAGACTTCACAGTATGCCAGTGGAACAATACAGCCATGCAGTGTGTGAGAACAAGGCCGGGTTAGGTCCACAACACTGAACTTTGATGCTGGAACATGCAGTAGAGCTGGAGAACTCTGATCTATGCTTGCAGGCAGAAATACACAGGACTGACTGGCTGGCTGGGAGATGGAGTGCTGAAGGAACAAGGCTGTTGTTTTTGTGACTGCAGTCTTGGAGAGAGGGTATGATTCGAACACATGTGGAAACTTGTTTTTTTACCTCACACTCGTTCAGCGTCCTCTTTATATAACCCCATGCTTGAACGTAAGCTACACACAGGTTCAGGTGGATCCACCCAATAGAGAGATTCCAATCCCCATTCCAGGTAACAACATTAAATCAACTGTGGAGACAATCCGTATGCATACACGTAGGGTTTTAAAAGGTCAAAATAAGTTCTCTGCATGTTCAAAGTCTTCAGAGGACAGAAACAAGTGATCACAGATTGGTATTGCTACAGACTGATTTAAGTCATTTTCAAATTCTCTAGTCTGGAGTAAACTTCAAGAAGGATAATTGAAAGCAACTGAGATGATTCCTTCTTTCTCTCTCTCACTTGCTCACTTGTCTCTATCTCTCTATATGTCTATGTCTCCCTCCCTCGATGAATTTTGGAAACAAACTGATTTTTTTGACTTTTGAGGTGGAGTAGGGGCAGGGGGAAGTTGACGTAGATATAGGCCAGCAAAGCAGCAGACATTATCAAAACAATTTTAATGGATCAAAAAGAACACTTGACACTGCCTTGAAGAAGATTTATAACTCCTCTATTCGACACTACTCTAGCTGGCCTGGAGGACTAAACCAAAATGTGTGTGAGCAGTGAGCTTTGAGCGGATTTGCATTTTTGCACACGGTTTGAGTTAATGACAATGTGTGTATCATTTTGTACCTTGAGCCATTGCCCGAGTCTTTTGTGATGGCTGGTGGGAGCCAAGGCCTGGCTCCACTGCTCCATGTAGGATCTGGCTCTGTTTACTCAGCCCTGATGGAGCCCAGATGGGCTTCCTCTACAGGCTCACTGAGTCTGGACCACTGATTCCAGGGGCTGTGCTGAGCCAGGCTGGGCAGAGCTGGGCCGATCATCATTGGATGGGCAAGGAAGGACACAGATGGTTCTTAATTAGAGTTAGGCAAGAGGTGGTGAGAGGCATGGGAGGCGAGAGATGGTGGATGTTCCACCATGACAAAATTGGCTTTTAATACTTTTTAGTGTGAATTCCAACTGGGGATGGAAAGAGGGTGAGTGCTGGACGTGACAGAGAAATCCAGGCACTCCAATAGTTACCCAATGGGTTGAAGTCACCTCAGAATAGGAATGGCAGCTCACCTCAGCCCCATTAATTATGTCAATACCCACAGAGGGACAGACCTTGTCACAATCATATTCTTCAACATGATCATAACTCTAATAGAGGAAACGGATAAGCGTGTAAGCTGGCATTATAAGGTCAGTTCACACACCCTAAAGTGGCATTCTCTTTTAAGACTGGACATAACTTTTTAAGACCAGGTTTTGTACTTTGCTCTTTAAGGTTAACCTCAGAAGGAAACCAGGCTTCCCCATAGAGGAGACAGAGGGCTTAGAAGAAAAATAAGCCCCAGGGCATAATGCATAGATGGAATCCAGCCCCATTTTTCTCTATGGAAAACACCTCCTAACCCCTCAGGGTAATAGCTTCCATGTGCTGAGCCCCTACACTCCAAACAAAACTGTAATAACGACATGGAAAAGGATCCATGTTACTGCGTTGCATGTCATAATCTTCAAAGCCTGACACTTCAGCTTGTCTGGGAGATGCACCTCTGATGACCGCTGAGGCCCTAATGTCAGGTCTGTTTAGATATGTCACCAGACGCCCATCATCACTCACCCTCTCTCTCTCTCTCTCTCTCTCTCTCTCTCAGATGCACACTTACAGAGCACAGCACACAACATATACACATTTGTAAGCCATCACAAGTCTTTTACACACACACTCACAATGAAAACAGCCACATCACAGAGCATAAATTTCCTAGGTTGGAACTGCCTTCACCATTACACTGTAGGTTTGCAGTCAGTATTCAAGTATCAATATACAATGGAAGCTAGTCTAAGTCAATATTGACACAGGTTACAGTCCAAGAGAAAAGGCATGCGCAACCAACTCTTCACTGGACTGACCACTAAAACGAAAGAATTTGTCAGTATATAGGCCGACTCCATGGCAAAAAACTAACTGATTACAGAGTTAAAGTCGTAATGGCAACAACAATCTTGTAACAAATACAGCAAGTGTTTCATTTGAGACAGATTTGATGTAATTGAAAAACATCCAAAACAAATGAAAACACACCCAGACTGTGATACTACAAGTCCTGGTTTTCCACCCAACCTGTTACTTTGCCACAGACTGTTAGCTGATGTCAGCGTTCCAACTATTGATACCAGAGGTACAACACGCGTTCATGAATTCATGAATATGTCCGATGTGTGTACAGAGCAGGGACTATGCAAGTACACACACATACAGAGAGAGAGAGAGTTCATCAAGGACACACACACATTAGATTTCGAAATCAAACTATTTCGGCCTTGAAACCTGAGATTGTTGGTCATGTTCCACGCGCTGTCTGCAGGGAGACTTGTGCAGGGTTAAACACCTACAAATATGCACATGCAGATGCACTCCATTAAATATCACTGATTGCACTCTGCCGCTTCCTCAATGAGTGGACCCTGAGGACACCTTTCTGTTAAGTGCTATTACTCCACACTTGATGTTGCTAAGGGGTCTGATTTGCACCAACCACAACAACAAAGACAATGCTGACAGTAATCCAGATTATACTGGCCTGCGCCAGGTTAGTATACTGGAACTGCTTCCCAACATATACTGAGGCTTGTCAGCAGAATCATTGCCTACTGTTCAGTTCAGGCCTTGGCCTTCCATCCACTTTCATCTGTGGGCGGAAATTATTGTGAAGCCCACTAATGTACACATACATTTGATTTCTGCAGGTAAAAGTTAAAGGTCTGGGTGTAACTTGGGCCCATGTTCACTCACTGCACAGAGCTGAGGATGAGTCTTGTCTAGGTTTGGATCTGTATCATACACTGTTATTGGAGACTGAGAAATACCATTAATTGCATTCACATGGTGGCAGACACTGCCTCTGTGTGTGTGTGTGTGTGTGTGTGTGTGTACACATGCAAGTAAAAGTGTGAGGTTCTGTGCCTCTCGGCTGTTTTGACCTTGTTTTTAATGAGTTGTCATGAATTTGTGACAAGTTGGGGTTCAAAAAGCATATGAATTAAAGTTCTTGATGAGAACCATGACAAACAGTGACAGGCTATTAAAAGGCTGTCATTCTTTAAAGACGAACCAAGAACTAAAAACTGGCATTAGTTGATAGATTGTGGGCTCGATGGGGGCAACATTATAGACAGTTCATTATGCTGTTGGCTTCCATCATAACAATAGACACTTTGTTGTTGTTGTCACACCATTATCCTTTTCAAATGATGTCACAATGTCAGACTGCAGCCAAACCCACATCTGTGAGAATAAGGCAGCAAGCACTAATGTAGCTGGTCTCCGTCATCATCCCCCTCCTCTAACCCCCAAAACACCCTGTCTTCACCAGCCGCCTCCCTTGCCAGTCATAAAGTCAAAGTGACAGCTCAAGCACAAGCCCTGCCCAAGCCTAAAGGAGGGAACAAAACCAATAACTAAAAATCAAACAGCATTTCACAATTTAATTGCATAAATGGACATTTATATGCATCAGCTTTTAAGCCAGATGGAGAAGGGAGTCAAGGGGTGCTGAGCTAAAGTGACACTTTCCATGAGCCCCCACCATTATTTAACACCCGTGTGTCTGCACGTGCCGGGGCCGTTTACTCACAATCCACTGGACTGCAATAGAGATTTCAGGTATGATATGCATGACGGGTAAATGCATGTCCACTCTCAATGCTGCACAGTTAGTCAGAGGTAAATGGGCCCACATAGACCTTCTTCTCACATCTGTCCTTGTTCCTGCATTTCTCTCTCCACCCTCTCGCTCTTTTCTCGCTCTCTCTCCATGTCAATCTTTCTTTCTCTCCCCTTCTCACTTTCTCCCTTACACGGCTGCATGCAATGCCACAAAGTTGTGTAAGAGTCCTCAATGCTGCTATTCCAATATCTGAGGAATTAAATTTTTAGATTGCAAATCCCATACATCATGCAGTAAATACTTTTTGCAGTTTGACTCATATGGATCTCCTGTGGCTGATCTATCCACATGAAAAGAAGACATAAGTAATAAGCTAGACATATTGCACACATATTTTTTTTTTGAGAAGAAGAAGAATGTTGTGGGTCATAGGCAACTTGACCAGCTGTGGAATGAGAGGGCTCTTGACCAGGTGCATTTGGTCCCTCTTCTGTTGTCATGGGCAACTATATCACGGTCATTCTCTAAGATAACAATGGAATGATTGGATCTTCCTGAGCCACCAGCCTGACTCCAAATTCCATCTGTAGGAGAGGAGGAGAATAGAGAAGGTATTGTTCCTTTACCACTCCAAAACAAATACAGAAGGCGATCCTACCCTAGTCTGCAGTCCTCTCTCAGACACGTGCAACATTTTGTCCTTAGACGGCCAACAATCACAAAAGGTCATTCTCTTTGATGCATTTTGCCCCGTGCCTCCAGCTCACTTTATATTTTCTCTCCCACCATCCAACTTGTTCTGTCTTCATTTAAACCCTGCTCCACTTCCTCTCATCTTCCCTTCCTTTCTCCTCACACACATGAACAACCATGAGTGGTTTAACAGCCAAGGTCAAGCAACACCCAGCCCTCACCTCACCGAGCAGCTGCAAATATGAGCACTTTAACAAACGCAGCCAGGGTCAAAGATGCACTGATCGCCCAACCCCAGAATCAAGCAGCTACCAATGAGGAAGAGAATACATACGGACACTCGCACATAAAACTATACACACCACACAACAGACGGTAGCACCTTTGAAACCCTGATCTTTGAAAATATACACCCCCCTACTCTGCGTTTCTGACAGGTAGTGAGAGGTCTGCCTAAGCCCAGATGTTAATGTAAAAAAGGATTGTTTTTGTACCTAACTGAGATCATGTTATAAAAGCAGCTTGAAATGGGGACCATGGATGGAAAAGTTGAGTGAATTAGGAATGGCACCTATCCAAACCTTCTGATGTGTGAATCAGTGGAGCTTGAATCTCAAAATGGAGTTCAACAAGTTCAAACACAAATGAAGATAGATTAGCCTTATTACAAACACAGCAGTGTGTCTATACAGTGAAAATGCAAACTCAAACAAGTATGATATACATCTTTCATCGACTATAATGGCATTCAGGTCATGGGTATGAAATCAGTATATCCAATGGACTGGTAGCAGCATTCCATGCTCTGTTTTTAAAGTGAGCGCATGCCTCAGATGAATCATTTCAAAGTTGATAAAATGACGTCAGGAGTGAAAGGGCAGTCTTAGTTACCTCAGAAACAACAGAGGCCCATTTCAGTGTGAAATGGGATGACATACTATGGAGCACTAAATACTTTGAAAGATCAATTTTCCACTGTATTGATGAAGCGCCTTATTGGAGCATAGAAACATCCGTCATCCATCTCAACTGAGTGCAGCCAAATCAGGGCTTTGTCTGTCTTTGTCCTTAGCCACTGCTATATAAGAGATTTAAAAGTCTACCTTGACCTGCTGCAAGCAGCAGCCCTAGTTTGAACTAAAGGTCCAGTGTACTGCCAATACAATCCAGAAATCTGCCAACACAAGCCTCAACCCTGCCAATACAAGCCAAGAGATTTCTCTTGAGAGTCTGAGTTGGAAAGTGTGACAATGGACTTACAGTAGGGGGACAAAAGAGGAACTATGGTTCTGTGAACAATAGGATAAAAATGTTTTGGGATTGCGCACAATCCAGAGATACGACTGCGGCGGTGATCTGGATGAAGGAATAGCCTTTGGGAGAAAGAGAAAGAGAGGGAACCACAGAAGCAGATCCGCAGCTCTTGGAGCAGTGTGAGCATCAGGCTGAATGTGGATGAAGTGCAGGGCCTCATAAATCTACAGCCACATCCTGAAAATATCAGATAGCCCACGTGTCCCCTTGCACCCCTCCAATACACACACACAGGATATTAGAAATTACATTTACTTGACTTAAGGCAGATGATCATCATACAAAAGAAAAAAAAACGGTAAAATTCTTTATGTTACATGTATGGGATTTATCATGACATCTGAAGTACGTTCTTGATAGGTTCTTGGAAAACAACATCATGCTTATGTAATGAGATCATGTGGTCAAGACAATCGAGCGTTTTATCACTTCCATTATCAAGTCATATGAAGCATACTCCCAATACTGGACAGTCTATTAAACCCCTTTAGTCTTTGTATGAGTGTGTGTGTGTGTATATGTGTTCATATGTGTGCGTGTTACCATGGCTCCCATGAAAAAGGATATGAAACACGATTGATTAGAGACTTCACGATGCTGGCAGCATTCAACAGTAAATATCACTGTGAAATCACCCCAAAATCCCCTGCAGTTACAAGCAGCTCGTTCATCTACTGAGGTTGTTTACTTCATAACATTATTCCCCATTATTTCCCAATTATGGCTTTTGTACATATAAAGTGAAACTGAACCCTATTCTGTGAAAATGATACATCCTGTCCAAGTAATCAAGTTGATGATGTTGATGATAACCGCTGCTCTCCTCAAGCTGAAGCTGATGACTGTTACTAATTCCTATCTCCTTCTCACTCTACCTTTTCATTCTCTGATGCAACCATGAAGAAAACTGTCACTTTAATCATTTTTCTTGACTATGTAACCATAATCACTATCTGTCTGTCTGTCTGCCTGTCACCTAAAGGTGCAGAGTTGGACCTATTTGGGCATTGATAAAAGAGAACTTGACTACGATGGGGTAATGACAGGGTCCTCAGAGTATTCTTCAGTTTCAAGTTCTCCCCGTCATGCTCTGTTGTGCTGAAGAGCAGCTTTCACACAAAGTGTTGCAGGAGTTCGAGAGGGGCATGACAATATATTTGGCTTTTGTGGAGTTTTCTTACTCTTTTTCCAGTGTTCATGCAGGAGTAAGAGCAAGAAAACAGAACTAAACTTCATGAAGACACTGTCAGCTTGTGATCAGCTTTATGTCTCCAGTCACTTGCTGAAATTGATCCAAGGCATTGAAATTGATAAAAGCACTAAATGTGTGCTGAATGTCTACCCCCTTGTGGACAAAGACTGTATTGCTCAGTCTTGCGTACCAATGTATAGAATGAAAATTCTATCTAGCCCATGAGCAAATCAAAGAATGATTAAAAACCTGTAGTGGAAGCATGCAGGGGGGGGCATTATTTAGGGTTATTATGTGGATCCTCCAATAGCGTCCCTTACTTTTGCTGTTCTCGCTGTGAGCACAAGTGTCAGGTGCAATCTGCATTAACCTGTGAAATTAAAGTTGTGGCTTGACTGCAATGCAAAGCAACATGGAAAATCTGGAAAAGCTACCAAGTCCATACCCTGCAGGCCCTACTGAACGCAGACCAGCAATGTGCAATGAACTTATTAACCTGCAGCTATAGAAAAGTCATGCTCATGTCTGTGTCACCCCAATGCACACACTTAAGACTACTATATCAAGTCTGAACAGAAGGGCCTCCCTCTCTCTTTCTCTTTTTTTGTTGTTTTTTGTGGTTGTTGGTTGGTTTGTCATTATGTTTTTAGGTATGCATTGAAATGTAGTGTCTGTGGTGCAGTGGGTAAATAAAGGGTTTTTAGGTTCAATTCTCTCTCTCTCTCTCTCTCTCGCTTTCTCACACACATACACATACATACTCCATTTAGCTCATTCTTCTCTCACTTCCTCTTTCCGTCAGTCTAGCTGAGAGTGGGGTTGGCATACACACGCTCCACCAGGGAAAAGGAGGCAAAAGACAGGAAAGGAGCTTTCTCTGAAACTGATCCTGAACTCTGATAGGTCTTTCCACACAGATTGGGAAGGATTTGGTTTCTCAAGAGCATGAATGGAGGAAGAGAGGGACAGTTGGTTTACAGCTTGCACCCTAAGACTGTATGTGAATGTACTGCCATATAAGCGAAAAGGGTGCAGTGCAGTCTTGGGTCGCTTTGGCATCATGGTTCAACTTTGATACTGAACTTGGAGCTGTGTAAGATCACTCTGGTTGTGAGAAACTAATGCAGATGAAACAGATGTGTGTGTGTGTGGGTGTGTGGGTGTGTGGGTGTGTAAGCAGCCTTGCTATAATGATAGTATTGATACCTGTCATCCAGTGCCAATCCTGTGATGGGGTTTCCATGACACTCCAGGGGAGCTGGCCCCCGCCAGAGCTCTGTTGACAACTAAACGCCAACTGCAAAAACAAATCACATCAATAACCACAATCATAATTATCATCTCTATCCAGACTTTGTCATAAATTCGCACACCCCCACACTAGCCCCAGTGACAGAGAAATGGGATCTGGGGATCTTGGAGCAAATCAAAACCACCACGCTCTTTCATTCTGCTTGGGAAGGCTTCAGAGCCTTTGTTATCTGCCTTCAAACCAGTATGATTCATCAGTTCTGTCATGGATGTTATTGTTGGCTCTGGGAAAGGTTCCTCTCATAACCAGGAGTATAGTGGAGATAAATGTCTTTTGTTTCACTGTATCCCCATCCGCCTGACATTTACGAGCAACATTTGTTGTGATCATGCCTTAACAGCTTGTACAGGTGGAGCCTTCTCTCGTTCTCCTTGATGAAGGTGCTTTTCCTTGGGCCTAATGGGATGGGCCACCCCTCCCACTCAGGTAGATGTCACTACCTGTCAATCATTTTAACTGACCTGGCCTCTCGCATCCCACAACCTCAATTTTCTGTGATTGTCAGTCAGCAGGTCTGTAAAGCCTGGTGTTTACCCCGTCTAGACAGAGCGGGGGGACTGGCAGCCATGGGCATCTAAGGGTTGTATCGTAGCCTGGTTAACCACAGATGAGCGCTCCACTGTCATTTAAGACCATGAATCAGCCCCTCTCACATAAACAGCATGGAAGAGTCGGGGTGTTGAGCAATCCATTTGAAGAGTGATCTTAAAAAAATGTGAAGAGCTCGGCAATGGAATGCCCTCTTCATCAAACCCATTAGCACACTTGATTCCTTGGGCTAATTTGCAGGGCAATAAATCATCAAGTTGAGGCTATTAACACAACTGCTGTGGTTCCTATGCCATATGTGGTAGCGCTCTTCTCCAGGGCTGTTTTTTCCAGCTTCATGGGTAGGGTGAGACAAGGCTGAACTGTCTGGGGGCTGAAGATGAGGCTAAACACTGTATTAAACCTGTGCTGCTCCACACCAAGCAAACATCGCAGTAGGCTGAACAGAGCTAAAATTTCACTCAGTTATCAAGGCGAATAAGAATAGTTCTTGCTGTGGGCAAAAGAAATAAAAAAATAAAAAAATATTATTGCCCGCTTTAACTGGCCAGGCACTGACAGAGACATACTGTACTATGCCTCTCCGCAGTGTTTCCAGCTGAAACCTCACTCAGACCTCAATTTAACATGGCTCACAGTGATGCCTGGAAAAAATGATGCCACCACACATATTATCATATTAATTACCACAGTGTATTTTCGCTCACCGAGAGGACAGGAATACAAAATAAAGAATTACAAAAATGAAAACGCTCTCTAACCAGAAGAATTTGTTTATGCAGACGTGAAGGCAGGAAAGAAGTAGAAAAACAGCCTCGAACAGTGAGAGAACATTTCCAAACATCACTTTGCATGATAAGCCACAGAAGAGATTAAGTGCGACATCAAAGTTGCACATGTGTTAGAAGATGGATTAGCACACACACTGCAATATGTCGGCGCTTTGCAAGAAAGTCGGACTTTGGCCCCATGCTAAATATGGAGTTGTGGCGGTATATTTAGGATTCTGGGTGAGGGAAGTTGATAGTAGATAAAGGCAGTGGGGAGGAAATATCCCTTCTCCAAAGCCTTGACAAGTCCACCAAACAGTTGGGCTGCTGTTGTGATGTGGACTGATAGGGTCTGTCTCGTCTACAGCCCCTTGACTGGAACCACTGCCATATCACTGGGAGGAACTGGACATGTTATTGTTATGACCTCAAAGGCTTTGGGTGGTCCACATACAGACAAACACACACACACACACACACACACACACACACACACACACACACACACACACACACACACAGCTCTAGGAACAGCCTGTGCTAGTGATAGTGAGAGGTGTGTTGCTG
>OOFE01010868.1:0-15688 GCA_900323365.1 Monocentris japonica
TGTTCACTCATTGATATGAAGGCTATATGCTGCGTTCATGAGGCTCTGAATGAACTATCCACTAAATGTTTATTTTCTGGAAGTTTAGTTTTGTGTGCTTGTGTGTGTGTGTGTGTGTGTGTGTGTATACATGCCAACAGAGCCAAGCAGTGTTGCACCCCTGTGAGCTCTCATGTGTGAGTGACACCAAGCTTCAGGGCATTCTGTCTCTGTTTGTTCTGCTAACTCCACAGGGAACTGCATTAGCTCCAATTAGCTTTCACTTGTGCTAACCTAGTCAGATGCAACTACGCAGCCCATTTAGATAGCCAGGATGAATACCGGATACATTCACACTATGTTATATACAAGAGTTAAACCATTAGAAGAAATTCAAATGTTTAAATTCTACAGTATGTTGTAAGGTTTGTACATTTTACTCTGCCTGAACCTACACCTTCTTTTCTACCTCAGTGCTGCGGGATGACTTCAGACAAAACCCTACAGATGTTGTGGTGGCAGCGGGAGAGCCAGCCATCCTGGAGTGTGTTCCTCCCAGAGGCCATCCCGAACCCACCATTTACTGGAAGAAGGACAAAGTACGCATCGACGACAAGGATGACAGGATCACTGTGAGTATTGTTATTATCTTTTAAATAACAGGATTGACTGTTTGATCAGGATGAATTACTGTGAAAGTTTAGAACTTCTGTGCATTTGATGGAGAAATGTTTCCCTTCAGATTCGAGGAGGGAAGCTGATGATCTCCAACACAAGGAAGAGCGATGCTGGCATGTACATCTGTGTGGGCACCAACATGGTGGGAGAAAGGGACAGCGAGACAGCACAAGTCACAGTGTTTGGTAAGTTTTAAGCTTTGGTGACTTGTAACCACCACATGTCTGTAAGCCACCTTACAGCACCATGAGTGTGGGGCGATGTAAGGAATATGTTACTATGTATATCCATATACTGACATAGACCTCTGAATCAAATAATGAAGTTATCCTCTTCTATCTGTGCCTGTCCTGCAGAGCGGCCTACCTTCCTGCGAAGGCCCATCAACCAGGTGGTCCTGGAGGAGGAGACGGTGGAGTTCCGCTGTCAGGTACAGGGAGACCCCCAGCCCAATGTACGCTGGAGGAAAGATGACATCGATGTCCCTCGTGGGAGGTAAGCACCACTGGCAAAGTATTTTCAAGAATATTTTATGATCCTTTTTGACCCCTTTGCCTTCCTCAGATTTACTGGGGAGCAGTTTCTCTTAAGACAATGATCAGATGCTAGCTGGCAAGGTCTAACCACCTAATGGTTAAGATGAGGATTTATAGAGTATCAGCTGACCTACCTACTCTCCACACTTATCTCTATCTGTGCCCATCCTACTTTCTTCTATGCTTGTGCCAGCAATATTGTGTGTGGCAGGCTGTAGTTAATACAGAGGAGCAGTGGAGGACTTGTTGTCAGTCTGAATGTCTGTTTCAAACTGATGATAACTCACACTGCCAGCTCTCACCTCACCTGGCCTGGCTGCCAGGGGACATTAAATAGCCCTATTAGGCTGTTCACAACACACATTACACATTCTTGCTAACCCTGTTCCACCCTTGGATGCCTCAGTAGACAGCTCAGACAGACATGGCAGAGGTAGAGAGAGGGGTCTGCATGAAGGCAAACGGATATGGAGATAGAAAATCAGACAATTAAAAGCGATGGACAGGCAAGTGGGTAAGAATAGACTCAAACAAGCTGAAAGTCAGACATTGAGAAAAACAGAAAAACACAGGCAGATTGCAAGGCAGACAGATAGAGACAGTGAAAGACAGAATGACAAGCGATCGAGACAGGGTGTAGCCGCTTGACATGACCCTGAAGTGTCTCTGTGCAGGTGCAGCTGTTCAGGTGAGCTCTTGGCACAGGCAACCTTGGACGATAATCACTCCCTCCCCTACACATTAACCCCATTCACTCTACGTACCTTCACTGACATCACACAAAAACATGCACACACTCACAAACAGAGGCTGATGTAGACAAAAAGAAAAGCAATACAGGTCTGTAATTTATAGAGGCAGACTAGCACACTGCCAGCTCGTGTGTCTCACTTCCTGTAAGTAACTACTGGCACTAATGATATAGCGATGGTGTTCCTGTTGGGTCCTGTGTGTTTGTCCTTTTGCTCCCGTTGCTTCACGACTTTATGACTCACTGGACTAGCAGTCAACAGCGGTGTCATTGTCCAGACTGGACTTCAAAGAGACCAACGCTCTGTCCCTAGCCAGCACCCCAATCACACACTGCTTGGATCTCTTCATAAAACATACACACAGTGGTCCTGACATCTCTCAAGGCTAGCCGCAGAGCTGAGCGTGGGCGCGTTGTTTGTCTCTGATAAGGATTTGGTGCACTGGGCTGTGGGCCATGAGCACTGTGCCAAACCAAACACATAAAAGTAGTTCACTCTGGAAATGAGTTCATTTTTGTAACTAATTAACAGACTTGTGATTATAATAGAGGAGGATGACGCTCATGTGCCTGCGCCCTTGCTCGCTATCTCATCCCTTTGAAGTGCAGTTTTATTTGGTTGTGGAAAGAGAAATGAACACGGGAAACAGAAACAGTCACGTTATTAAATGATACATATCACACTGTTTCTAATTACAATGTGGGGGCTTTTGTTTTCCTCGCTATCTTTATTTCCCCAATTTTTCTTTGAAGCAGAAACTAGCATGAAGACTGCGAAATTCTAATTTTGACATTTTCAGCTGTCTTTGTTGTGTGTCAAAGTGAACACTCCTCATATTGTAAAGAGAGGCTCTGCTCCTACTTTCTCTTCTGCTCATCCTCAGTTAATAAACATCAAACAGAATTTCTGTCTGATTGACAGTGGGATTGTACAAAATCCCACATAAGAATAATTTCCAGTTTGATAGCTGGCAAGTACTCTGCAACAAAATAATTCAAAACTGCTATTATATCACAACCGGTGTGACATTACACTGTGAGCTCCTGCAACTGTATCAGTAGTGGTCTTTACCACGGGGGAAAAGAATGAGAGACCCCCACAGATCAAGCACTTCTGTGTGCAGTGGGGAGGGGTCTTTGTTTGGTCTTCATCTGAAAAGGTTACACTGTCCTTATTACTATGATAAGCTGTAGAAAGAGGAGACTTATTGAGACCCCCTCCGTCCTTACCATCAAAATGTTTCTACTTGTCTTTGCTGCCCCCCTTACCCCGCCATGTGTGTGTATGTGTGTCACTTCCATACTAGGAGGAAGGGTAATGGAGCCTCAGCTGAGTAAACAGGTCTTTAATGTGCTCGGTGGCCCCAGCAGCCTCACAGGCAAACACACACACACACACACTGGCACATAGACATAAGACATGCCAGGATGGCACTGGCATCGGCCTCTGTGGGGTAAAACAGGAGATAGAGACAGAAAAGGAGTGGTTTCAATTAGAGGACAAAGACAATGGTGGTGCACCTTAATGTGGGTGTTATTTTATTGAGACTGTAAAAAGATCAAATCAACTTATCTAATGTAGGTCACTGGACTAATTTAGTTGTTTGAATTTACAACGTAATAAATCAAAACAGGTCATTTGTATCCACTTGTAGAAATGTATCAGAATTAATACAATTGTTTGAAATATATTTTTGTTAACTCAAGTTAATTTGACAGATAAATCTTGTATATCTGTGTTTATTCACTAACTACAAACATTAAACATTTCAGCCTGGCGCATGCTGTATGTATTCTTTTTCTTTTTTTTATGCTTGCAACTACTAGTAGTGGCAGTATGCTGGTTTTCACTTGTTTAGTGTGAGGGAAACGTTGACTGTAAAACAGCCTATTGGGAATCTATAGGAGAGCATCTCTGCAGAAGCATAGAATTGCTTCTCCCACATCAGAGAGCCAGGAGGGGAGAACTAGAGAGCCCCAGGTCTCCAGAAGGAAGAGATTCAGCCATAGTCTATAAGTCCCAGTGAAAAGACGGCCAGTGTGTGTTATCTCCCACTGCCAACCAGCTCTGTGTGTGGTCCAAATCTTGCTCCCCTTTGGTCTCCCTCTCCCTCCTTCTTTGCTCTAGCCCCTCGTGTCCTCCTCTGTGCCTTATCAGAGCCCCTGTGCTCTAGCAGTCAATTTGTATGCAGGCCCTCTGTCCCCCTTGACCCCTGCAACACAGCCCCAGCACCATCCACCATCCACCAGAAAAGCCTTTCTTTCTGACTCAATCTCTCTTTCATGGTCTGTGTGTGTGCGTGCGTGCGTGCGTGCGATAGAGAGGTGTGTGAGTCATTCTGTTTGAAAGAGCTGTTAAAGCTCGCGTGACAGGCGCGCCTGTGTTATGCTGACCATCCAGTTTCAGTAATTTCTCACCTCCGCAAGTCAGCAGAATATAAAGACAGCAGGCTATGGTTCCTGTCTCCATTACTTCCACTGATATATAAGTGGATACATCTGGTATTTATGAGTGCGCATGTGTAAGGGGGTTGGGGAGTGGGATGTTGGGCAGGATGGATCTGTTATCTTTTAGGGTGTATTGACACTGACAGTGTCAACAACAAAGTCAGCCTCAGAAATATAAAATACATAATAGAAAATATGGTAAGTACTGCCTAGCATGAATTAAAGACAGATGAACAGTAGATCATTCATTACATATCAATGTTTCTCATTTATGGAGTGATAGAAAACTTCTCCTCTCTCTGCTTTGCTATGTTGAGAAAGTGATTGAATATCTCTGCAAGCACACTGTATTTGTGAGTGTGTCAGTGTGTTTGGTGTTTGTGCATCCTTTGTTCCTCAGACACACACACACACACACATACACACACACACACACAGACAGACAGACACAGAAAGAGAGATAGAGAGGCTTCCAGGCATCTGTCGGTGAGCTGTACTTTGCTGTTCTTTTTTTTTCCTGCTGTATCTGCAACATCTCCCAGGAGAGCCTCGGCGTCTGCTCCAAACCGCTCCCACTAAGTAAAGACTCGACTGCTGCCACCGTTACCATGGCGCTCTGGCTCTGGATAGAAGTAACTATGTCAAGTCTGGGGCAGATTTAGGATCAGCTTACCCTCTACAAACCCCCAATGTTACCATAGGGGTTGAAATCAAGGCAAAATGATCTATAATCAGTGTGGGATAGCGTGATAAATGTCATTAGCACAGTGGCCCTGTCCTTCCTAGGAAATGAAAGGTTCGGGGAGGGAGTGGAGCTCTGGCTGACGGCCCAACAGAGGGAAGATGAGAGGTGATAATGGTAAATTGGATCCCTCCCATTGTTGACAAGGCCTGGACAGGTAGACTCCAGCTCCGTTGACCAGGATGAGGTGAAGTGGATCAGACTGTGTTCCCTGCTGTACCAGGACCTGTTTAACTGGCGCAGAGAGGGGGCTTGGTGTCAGAGCAGTCAGCCCGGAGAGCAAGCTATAATCAGTCCTATATCTTACAAAGGGTGCATAATACACTCACACCCAAAACACACACACTTGCATTTATATGTACACACAGAGGTGAGGCAGATAAGATACTCTCAGGTTGAGTCATTTTGTAGAGAACTGTATATACACACACACACCCACACACACACAGTCATTCACTCAACCAAGAGATAAGAGGCTCTTAAAGTGAGTGAATTGGCACCACCAGTCTCTGGGTGAAACATGGGTGAGTGTGTTCTTATATGACAGACAGTTTGAAGGTCGCATCTCTAAGACAATCTCAAGGATTTTCCAGATGTTATGATCTTACTGAAAATCATCAAACACATCAAGTTGACAAACCAGAAAAATGCTGCTTTGTCTTAGTATTCGCTTGCATTCCCATCACTCTACACCTCTCTGCAGGAGTGAATGACTACACAGGTGGGGGTATGAATTGTATGTTTGTGCACTTTATTGTCTGTGTGTGCTCTTTTGTTTGCATGCTTTTTATGTGCCTGTGTGTGTGTGTGTGTGTGTGTTTTCTGTTTGAAAAGGCCAGCAGGGTGAACTTGGCTCTCCTATCCTATCCACAGCCCCTCCATGTTACATGTGTAATTACATTCCTTCTCTAATGGAGAACAGAGCCCTACCCGAAGCCAGTTACAATAAAGAGCTACTGTTTCCTCAGTGTGTATTTATGTGCGTGTG
This sequence comes from Monocentris japonica, assembly GCA_900323365.1. Taxonomy (NCBI): domain Eukaryota; kingdom Metazoa; phylum Chordata; class Actinopteri; order Trachichthyiformes; family Monocentridae; genus Monocentris; species Monocentris japonica. The sequence goes on from OOFE01010868.1 coordinate 6,123, forward strand.
TGGCCACAACTACCTCTTCATCCAAGCTGATTCCAAATAGGAAGTTGATTACAGATTGATTGGGCTCATGTTTCCCTCTAATAAATCATGCGCCAGCCTGAGGTTCTGTTTTGAGAGACCGATGGAGACATGACCAAGAACAATGCACATGTTGTCTCATATGTGCATTACGTGTGTTCTGCACACTGCAAGGGCACGGTCATGCAGGTGTCAGTCTGTGGGAACCTGTCAGAGCAGTATGACTGTTTCCATTCCTACCTGTGATGAAAATGGGTGTAATGGGTATCTATAGCCCTCAGCTGTCTTTCCTAAACCCTAACCTGCCCCTGTCACTCTTCCGATCTGCCTCCACCTCTTCTCTCCAGTCAGGAGTTCATGTTGTGCTTCCCATCCTAGCCGGAGGGCAGAGTCCGAGAGGATGCTCTCTCCATTAGCTTGTTTGTTTTTCTTCAGACAGCAGTTTGAAAGGTGCTGTGTCATTCCTTTGGATGCCGCTCACTCTGCCCAAACAATAAACGCTTTATTCACGTCCCCCACCTTTACCTGAACTGTACATCCCCTCTCTCTAGAACAAAGCATTTAGTCATGACTCAGTCAAATAATCATTATGGCTCTTTAAGTACCTGTGTGGAGAGGTGGAACTGGCAGTCAGAGTTGAGGAATGCGCTTCAATAAAGCTGCCTTTGAACGCTTGCTCAGGAAATGTCATAACAGGAGGGGAAAAAAGCGAGACATGGATAGACAGGACAGATTAGTTTTGCAGCTGCCAGTGGCAAGCAGCCATCAGTACACCTGATGGCAGAGCAGTGGGGTCCTTCCCTGTACAAGGGAAATGGACCATAGCATGCTGTTAGTATACAGTCACTTCAGAAAACATTTGTACAATCCATAGCTTGTGGTCATATCCATTGTCCAATGTATTTTCCAAGGTAGACAGTTAACCTCTTTTACATTATGTGCAAACCTTATAGAGTTTTCATTCCTGATGGATTGATATAAGAAAGCTATTGTTGTGTCAAACTGTAATGGAGTGGCTCTCTATCTATTCATCTCCATCTCAGACCCACCAAGTCTGTTCTCTCAGTGTTTGTGAGTGACAGGCTGTGGACAGCAGACGGTTGCCGGGCTGTCAGACCACCATCACACAACCCAGAGCCCACACCACCATCCCCACCGACACACCACACTGCCATGCCAGCAGCCCCTCCAATTACAGACTAGAACACAAACTAAACCAGCATCATCCCCCTGTCAACTGCCATACAACTCTTTGCACCTGCAGGCACACACACACACACACACACGTGAGCATGCACACACACAATCATGCACACATACACACACACAAAGATTTCACAGGTCAGTTAAAGTGCCTTACAATTGGAAGTTTGTAGCACTGTGAAGATCCAACACAATTGTGCTTTCCTACACATGTAGCACACACACACACAGACACACACACACACAGACACACACACACACAGAGGAACAGATCATGAATATTGAAAGCACACCTCTCTCTGTACCGAGTGTCATTGCTGAATAATTGATGCCCCTCCTTGCAATCTCCATTTGTCAGAAAGAGCAGTTGTGTTTCTGAGTACTGTTTACTTCTCCAAGAGGAAATACACTTTTCATGGTTAGTGTCAGACACCTTATCGGGTATGGGTGAAATACTGAAGCATTTATTATTTGTCAAGGGATCAGATTTGTATCTGAATTTCCAGTATCTGCCGTTAATGCTGAACAGGCAGCTTGAATCTTGTGATTGTATATCCTTGTTGACAGGTATGAGATCAAGTATGACAAGGACGACTATGTGCTGAGAGTGAAGAAGGCTTCGACTAGCGACGAGGGCACGTTCACCTGTGTGGCAGAAAACCGCGTGGGCAAGCTGGAGGCGTCCGCCACACTCACTGTCAGAGGTACGAAACACAGTTACCATCCCTTTGTTCTCTGTTATTCTGCTACATTAGCTAACAAACACCAACGCAGGGAAGTCACAGACTATTGAGGTTATTGTCCTTTCACACCGGTATGAGGTTTAGATTGGCAGTTTAGTCCATAGGGTCTCCTCTACACAAATAGAAATCCAGATTGCTGACTCTCACAGCCAAGAGAGATGTGGGCAGTCTATGAATCTGTTTAATTATTTACACTTCCAAGTGCAGCGTCGACACACCCCACCTCCCCCCCTCCCTCACAGTGGTCTGCTAGCCACGCTATCCTCCACGCTGTAACCACCCAGTCAGCAAAGCCATTTCACAGTTTACTGGTGCACACCGCCAGTCCCGCACCCGAGGTTTGCAAGGTTAATAAAAACATTCTAACCATAATTGTCCCTCTTTCACAACTCTTCTTCCCATTAAACCTGAGCGTACAAGGTCTCTGCGGAGTGCGTTAAGGCCACAGGGGGACGGAGGGAGGTAAAACCCTGTTTGGGTCTGCTTCAAATTTCAGCCCTTTTGGATGTTGTGTTTACATGAACCTTTGACATGATGAGACATGATGCTGACTGTACTGGAAGAGTCGTGCCACATGTACACATAAAAATCTCAGGGAGGTCATTAGCTGCGGCAAAGTCTTGGATACGCTGCAGCCCCTGAATGTACCCCTCATTCTATCTTTCCTTAGTCTTTCAACTCTTTCACTCTCTCTGTTTGCCTCACTCTCTTTCTCTTGCTCTATCCATCAGCAATAAGTGATAGACACACACCCCGCCTTGCTATTACAAACGCATCCCACCCTTAGAGTTGTAGGTTTCATTATTACAGGCAGAGAAGATCCAATAGAATATTTGCCTCTGAGCATTGGAAGCAGCTGCCCCATGGAAATCTCATTGATATGGAGAACATTTGACCAGCAGTGGGTGCTAATACCAGGCTGTCTGTATCCATCAGGGATCTGAAAAACAGGCTATGAGCTTATCAATAAAACTGGTTGGTGGTGGACAGCAGCCACCTATTGGATCCTCTCTGTCATGCTTACCCTGTGCCAGAAATGTGTTGCCCCCAACACAACACAACATGTCATTCATTCTGACTTTGATTTTTTTTTGTCTTACTTTATTTTGTTTGCTCTGTTCCTTTTCTGTTTATGTGTTTGTGTGTCTGTTTCTTAATTTGTTTCTTTTGTGTATCCACTCCTCCATTGTTGTGTCTCCAGCTCGCCCTGTAGGTAAGTACTCATCCTTCTGATCTGATTCCATCCTGCATGCACCCCCTCCATACACACTACTGCATCTGACTGCTTGACAATCAATGACCTTTGTTGTACTTTACTGTACTTGACTAACACGGGTGTTATACCACAATGTAACACATTTACTCCAAAAGTTTGCAAATAGTAGTATAATTTTTGGAGATTTGTTCCTGTATTCCTTATAGCCCTGGTTTACTAACTCTCAGCTTTCTAGACTATAGACCCCTTAACTATGAGCAGCTTAGGCCTGCAGTCTGACTGTCTCAGACATAGCCATTGTCTGTTGTCTTATATGGATGTCTCCCTGCTGTACCAGGACCTGTTTAACTTGCACGTCTTGAGGTCGTCTGTGGATTTTTGGCCCTGGAACACAGAGCTGAGATCTGTGTATCTTGGATAGGTCTGTTTCCTTCTGAGCTCCGAGATAGAGCAGGGAATCGCAATACATTTTTCTATAGATTCGAAAAAGGGTGAGTCAGGGCAATTTGATACACTTAAAAATGTTAAAGGTTGTGAGATGGAGTGAGTGAGAAGGGACATCTGGAGACAAAGGTGTGCTGTTATAGCATGTGCATAGTGGAAAGAGGTGAAACATAGAGAGATATGGGGAAGGAGAGACATAGGGGAATGAAAAAGCAGGATAGAAATCTGTGTCAAGGCAAATTTGACTGGCAGAAGGAGCCCAGACACTGTGTCAATAGCAGGACCTTCATTACCAAACAGCAGTGGCTGTCCTACGATTGTCACAAACTGTCATCCTCCAAGAACATGGAGGAAATTACACATTCACCCTGCCTGTGGGGAAGAGACAGTAATTGCCGTAGACTTGTGAATAAAATATGATTGAATGTGGGATTTAAAGGGAGAAAGAAATGGTTCTGAGTGTGTGTGCCTGGGAGTACAGTATGAATGTCTGTCTGTCTGTCCATTTGTTCTTTTCTCCTTGACTGGGGTTTTGTGCTGAGCCCTCTCCGACCCGGGGCAGATGTGACTTGTCATGAATTAAATATGGGGTCTTGATCATGTGTTTCCTTGGGAGGGGACAGGAAGGAGCCTCTCACATGTCATTAAGAGTCTCTGAATCAAAACAGGACCAGTGCAAGTTAGCCCTGAGCCAAGCTGTGGAACTGTCACACACTGGCTTCCTCTTGATCTCTCTGTATGTTTGATCTGTGCTTCTCTGTGTGGGCTTTCCCTCTAGTTTTCCTGAGTCCGCCCACGTCCCCCTTCCCCTCAGTATTTTATTCATTTTTCAGATACTTATCAATTTAAAAAGATATAAAGGGAGGTAGCTACAGTAGAGCATGAGCCCAAGTTTAAACTCATGCCGCAAGAAATAGCCAAGCAAGCAAGACCTCTCCTCAAAAATTTGAGCAAACCTCACCAAATGTTGTGTGAACAAGATATTCAAATATAGCTCAATTTCATATTTTCTCAAACACCTAAAATTTTTATTTGTATCAGTTATAAATAATGTATTATTGAATAAGAGCTATCAACTGAGTTAATAAAAAGGTAAATGATGAAAACAAACAGTTCTTGGTAGTGGACTCGGACTTTTGAACCAAACTGTATTCTATGAATTTACCTTTAATTTACCTTTACTCTTTAACTCTATTCCAAAATAAAAAGGGGTCAACTGAGTTTAGGCGGGTTTATCCTCCACTATATTCATGTGTACATGCACACCCTAATAGGGGCTGCAGTACAATCCTTCTCCTACTTCTGCCTCTTACTGATCCAAGCAAGGCCACAGTATACATTGAGTACTGTCTTTGTGCCACAAAAGCCTTGAGAGAGGGAAACAGGGAAAGGCTGATAAAGAGAGTGTGAGAAAGGACAGGGTGTAAGGACAGTGATGGGGACCAGTCTGTAAAACCACACTTTGAGTGAGTGGTTAGTGGTAATGCAGTGTGTGGGATGGTCAGAGCAGAGGAAGAGAAGGGAGGAAACTGAGTCTTTGCCAGAGTGTGATTTAGGAGCTCTGTATCAGGCCCAACAATGTGAGAGCCACAAGATATCCAAGCTGCAGAAGGCTGTAAATCTGTAGCCATCTGTAGCATTCCCAACTGTGTGTATCTTTGACAAATACACACTCCCGAAAAGGGATTACATGGAAAAAACAGCCAAATGGGAAGAGTTTGCCCTTACTGGAACCAGCTGGCTTGTCAGTGCGAGGACTTACAAAGAAATCAAAAGAAACAGAAAGGGTGCAAGATGTTGCATTGCAACAATTCAGATTTTTTTGTTACAGTGTTAAAAAATAGCATTTCACAGTAAAGAGGAAACTATTACGCAAAAGCATGAACAATAAAATGAACAAAACATTGATAAAAACACTCAATATCTTGAGCTAGGACTAGGAGTCTGTATTTTGTTGATTTTCATTTTCTCTGCAGGAATCTTTTCTTCCTGTAAGGAGTGTGTTGGTGATGTCTTACCATGGCTTGCATGGCACTTGTCAGCATGGAGCCTTAACACCAGTGAAAGTCAGAATAAACAAGTCGAGGTCTTGGGGTGATGTATTAACTGAGGTCAAGGTTAACAGGGTGGGTCACAGGCATCATTGTTTATTTGTGATGGAAAAAGGAGTTTTAAATGGATTCATCAATTGATAACAACATCTCAGTTGATGTTTAGTACATTTTACTATATGTAAGGAAACACTCTGGATTCCATTATTGTTCCAACTATGCATTCTGGGCTTCAACAGCCTTTTCTTGTTATTTACCATGTGGAGAATCATGATGAATGTTGCTTGGATAAATGGAAATGTTTGGTGTGAGATTGTGCCTCCCTAATCTGCCACTGTGGAATGGTCAGGGAGTGAGGACTAGGGGATTCTGAGCACAGAAGAGCTCATATATTATCTATAAACTTTCTTTGTTCTTGAACCTCATCCGTCAAGCTGTCAGTCAGAAATCTCTCAGTCTGGTCTGGCAACTAGGGTGTGACAACTGGCCTGGCTTCTGACAGAGTCGTGACTATTGACTGAGAAAGTTTCACACTACTATTTCAAAATATACTGCAGCTTTTGAGCCTCTTCTGTCTTTGATGGAGAGGTGTTAGTTTGAGGTGAGGTAAACATAGAAATAGTCTTTTCTATATAGCTCTATCACTCCCTTTGATTCAACTTTAATAACTTTTTTAAATAACTTAAGTACTGAGCTACCTCAGATCCTGTTTCTAGTATGAGATTTTGATGCAGACTAAGTTTTAAACATTGGAAGTGATTACTCTAGATGTGTGTCTATACCTGTTCATAGTCTTTTCCAGGGCATGGGTGTGCCTATGTGTTGTTTCAGCTCTAAATGGCATTGTGACCAAGGAGCTTCCCTGTGAATGCAGATGTGACTGTCATTCATTCAGCCTCAGCCTCACCTGGATGAATGGCCAACCTAGTTACCATGGCAATGATAGTCATGAAAGTCCTTGGTGTTTTTCCTCTGTTCAGAGCCATTAGAGACCAAAAGATCGATAATGCTGCATGGAAGCTCTGTACAGTGTCCCATTTTGATTTGACCATGTGACACAGTGCTTGTTTTTGCTTGAAAACCCCAAGCCCTAATGATCTCCAAATGTTTGGCCTCACTGTGTGCCACCAGTCTACTAACACTGCTGTTTTTTACCCTTTGACTCCAGCTGCTCCCCAGTTTGTCATCCGTCCAAGGGACCAGATAGTGGCCCAGGGTCGTACTGCCACCTTCCCGTGTGAGACCAAGGGAAACCCTCAGCCTGCTGTCTTCTGGCAGAAGGAGGGAAGTCAGGTAAGACAACATAAACTAAACTCAAAACACCATGCATGGAACAGTAAACACTTTCTTCTAAAAGTTTTTGTGTTGCATTTTCCACACTGTTTCTTACTTGTGAAAATGCCTTGCCTTCTTTGTAGGTAGCTTTCAATGTCTACTGCGTGTCTAGTATTATCAGCACAGCACAATTCCCTGGGCTCTATGCACATTTGCTGAGAGTGTGCTCATGATTCTCCTACCCTGAGCTTTACACACATACATGCACACACACACACACACACACACACACACACACACACACACACACACACAGAGGCACTTCAAACTACACTATCTCTCATCAATATCTTTAGCACAGACACACAGATACACCTTTGTTCAGAGGAGCCGCCAAATGACAGTATGGCTGGCTGGCAAAGTGCTAATCAGTTTCCCGTGACCCTGTACTGATAAGAACGATCCTATCCCTCACTCAAGCAGATAACCCATTCAAATACCTGGGTGTCCTCACAATGCTCAACAACAGTGCCAATTAGGAGCCTGTTGGGGCTTGTAGATGAGCCAGAGATATGATTCAGCTCTGGCTAAGAGTCAAATACACACACACACAGCCTGCAGGCCAACAATTATTGCAAAGTGCTACTCAGAGGATGAACAGTAGTGAAATACATACTTACATGTTCACACAGTGAACAGTGTATGACATACTAACACAAGCATATAACTCACCCATTTTACCTCTTTCCAATGTGTGACCTACAGTACGGTGTATGACTCAGTGTTACATGTTGTGAACTTGTTCACATAGTGCAGATCTACATTGGACCTAAGTGATTCACATTGTCTTTTGCCCGAACAGATGCAAAAACTCACTATGCCAGTGCTTGTCTCTGCCTCTGTTTATCGACGCTCGTTATTTTCTCTACATCACCCACATTGGCTTAAATAAGATATGGAGGTATTTGTTAAGAGAACAAATTAAAGCTGTAATTAAGTACAGTAATTAGGTGAGAGAAGGGCCTTTTTGTCACACTTGAGGATAATGAAGTGGACATCTATCATGTGCAGGAGGTGGGCAGGGCCTGATTAAAAAAATGACATAATTTGTTGCATTAAAGTCATTAGGTGTAATTGAATCCAGCTAATGTGTTTTTTTTTTATTTGCTGGTTTGCTTTGGAGACCAAAGAAGAGAAAAAGGAACAGAACAAAGACGGATGGGGGTAGGGTGCCTGAATTGCAAAAAAAAAGGGGTAGAGGTGAGGTTTTAGTCAATGTCATCAGCCCTCCCTCAGTCATGGAGCTCTGATCACCTCTCATTAATACTATTTACTCCCAAATACCCAGGATTGATTAAACCTTTCACGTCAGCTATTCAGATAAAGCGTATTATATTCAGTATAAGCTCAACTGAAATGGGGTGGTCTCTGTGGGTAAACAAAGCAGCCCAGAGCCATTATGGGATTGAAGCAGAGAGGAAAGTAGTCATACAAGCCAGCAATACCAAGAGTAGAAGCTGCCTTCATAACACTGTGGAGCCTCTGGCTTGGCCCAAGAAGAAGTGCCCTTTATGAAACCCAGGCATTAAACTCTATACTTGTTTGTGCAGTTTGTTAACCAAGTGCTAGATGGAATGGTTCCTTGCAGTAATAGTCTGGTACATGTGTGTTTGGTGTGGAGGAGGGGTATGAGTATGTTGAACATTTTTCTGGTTGTAATGGATCCATGTCCTCACTAATTGGCTGTTTGTTGCTCTTCCTGCAGAATCTGCTGTTTCCCAACCAACCCCAGCAGCCCAGCAGTCGCTTTTCAGTGTCGCCCAGCGGAGACCTCACCATCTCGTCCGTGCAGAGGGCAGATGCTGGCTACTATATCTGCCAGGCCCTGACCGTTGCAGGCAGTATCCTTGCCAAGGCTCAACTGGAGGTCACAGATGGTGAGGGAAAATTGACGCATAACTTCCCCCATGCCAGCATACTAGCACACGCCTTAGCGCAACTGCTAATGCAGTGACGCTGGCGCATACAGGCACACAGACACAGATGTGCTTTTAATATGCATATGGGTTTGATTCACTCATTCACCCCTCAACAAATTATTTCTGCTCACATTAATGACATCTGATTTGAATTTGTTATGGTTTAATTGCAACACATTTATTGCCCTGTTGAGTCTCTAATATGGAATTTGGCCTTTAGCATCTTTGAAAGTATAGAAAGAGAAGCCCAAACAAAATAGTTATTTTTCCATGTGCAGGAATAGATTCAGCTTTTGTTTGAGAAATCTGTGGATGTCAGTTTGCTCATGACCTTCAGTTACTATGTTTCAGCAGTAAGTTTTTCTTTTCAATTTTGTCAGACACTATTTAATTAAAATTTTCTATATTTTTTTTCCTCTGGTGAGGGAATAAAGCATTGCCCTTGGGTCCCTCCAAGTTTAATGATCAGCATTTGGGTGAGTGAGTAAGGGCACAAGTGTGTGTGTGTGTGTGTGTGTGTGTGTGTGTGTGTGTGTGTGTGAGCGAGAGAGAGAGAGTGAGTATGTGTGTGAGTGCGCACATGTGTGTGTGTCTGTGTTTTCACTGTGCAAAAAGTCTGTTTTCTCCCTCCTGGCTG
>OOFE01010868.1:15708-27932 GCA_900323365.1 Monocentris japonica
GAGTGAGTTAGTGGCAATCGTTTTTTGTGGGATGAATTATGGGGTTCTGCGAGGTGTGGGAGCATCTAATCTGCTCAGCTGGGATGGGAAGATAGACGGCCATCCATATGTCTGTTGAAGGACCTGCTAGCACAAAGATTGAAAGCACCTCAGAGGTGCTTCTTTCTACATCAAGTCTGAAACTGGAATGATTCCACTGCACGTACATCAGTGTTTCTTTTAATTGACTTTTTTAATTGACTCATTTACTGTTCACGTTTATATTCTGTTGTTATAAGTACGTTTATGTTCAAGTTCAGATATTAAGGGTTGTCAACTGTTGGAAAGTAAGAGGAGGCATGTGAGGAAGAAAGGTGTTAGGCAGGGCTAAGAGGACAGGAGGGAAGAGGAAAGAGCAGAGGAGGGCCAGGGTGAGGTCATGGCCACACCTGCTGCAGTCTTCAGGTGATTTACTGTCCTGGGACCCAACAACAGCCTGTGGAGTTCAAGGAGATCTGTAATGAAAAATTCCTGTTCCAGAGACCCAAGGCCTCTGTGGAGCCTAGCCTCCTCCCTCCGCCACTCCTTTATGCCATCAATCCGTACACCAGATGCATCACCTCTCTAGTTCCAGCACTCTCCATGCACGTGCCTTTGTCAGGAGTAGTCATAGTCTTAAAAAAGAATGTGTTGGCATCATGAACCAGTATAAAAATAATTATTAATAAACAAGGAAGGATGCACTCCATATTTCAGGATGTGTAGAAGTGAAGCACAAGGCTTCACAATGTCTGTGTGAGTCATACAAGGTGATAGCAATGACACCGAAAATTGTCTGGGTGAGTTAATGAGATGAGGTGAACAACAATATAGTAAGACCCAGATGGGTGCTCTCTTGGCGTAGGTTATGGTTTAGATTAGCCCTTTTGATGAATTTGACCACCATTCGCTCTAATGAAAACATACCAGATGACTAAATGAGAAGTGAAATAATATTATGGAAGTTGACGTAATACATTTTGGCTTGCAGTACACCATCAGTGGGTTTCAGTACAGTTTTACTCTCTCTTAATTGTACCAAAGTGAGGGCGGACCATAACACAGCAAAAGTGTATTATTACTTGGAATTGCTTCCTTTTCTCAGATATAGCTGCCAGAGTGAAAGTAGGAACGGAAAAGAGGGTGTGATGATGTGTTGAAAGGTTACTGAGGTAGACTTGGTAATTAGCCCCTGCAGGTCTGACATCATTAATCCATACCTTCTAATTAATGTGGGCTCTGTGACGCCAGGGGGACTCCACATTATTCAACTCTAAATATATAAATTGCCAATGTGCTAGAGTGCTAACTCACAAAGAGATCACCTCTGCACTATGCACTATTTCATAGAAGGACCCCACAGGCATTTCTCAGCACAAATGCATATATTGGTTCAAATGGGATTCAGCATAACGTTGGCATTAATCTGACGAGGAACTAGAGCACACGTGTTTGTTTTTGTGATTCAGGAACATATTCTTTCCATTGCGTCCAACTCTCAAGCAGGAGTTTCATGAGCATCCTTCATTCATGTGTACCACTGGTATCGAAATACACCTTTTATTGTCTCCCCCACTCAACATGATGAAGTATTTATCTGAACCACACTGAGTCAATAGGCAGGAACCGCACCACTGCTACCACAGGGTCTATAGCAGTGTATAAATATAAGGCTATCCAGACACTAACTGGAAACTACTTAGCATCACTCTGCCACATCAGTGAGACTGGAAAGCACTACTCAGCTGTTTTTCACTGGTTCCTGGAAAACCAGCATATTGCCATTGTTCTGCGGTACAATTACAAGACCTGCAGAGAAAATAGGCTACTTTATGATAGAGACCCACATCCACCACTCACATTTTATGATCAGTACACTCACTTTGTATTGTACAGTCAAACCCCTTATTTTTTAGGTTTACAGCCGTTTGAACTTCAACTGTGTCGCTGAATCTACTGTGTAAATACTATCGTGTCATATTGTTCACAACTCTCTCCTTATATCCCAGTGCTCACAGACAGGCCTCCACCCATAATTCGCCAGGGTCCGTCCAATCAGACTCTAGGCGTGGACAGTGTGGCCTTGCTGAAGTGCCAGGCGTCAGGAGACCCCATCCCCTCCATCAGCTGGCTGAAGGATGGGGTCAGTCTACTGGGCAAGGACCCTCGCATGTCCCTACAGGAGCTGGGCAGCCTCCAGATCAAGAGCGTCAAGGTGAAAGCTTTTACTGGTCTAATCTTAAACCTCAGTAATCATTAAATACTATTTAGGTGTATATTACAATAGCTTTAAATAGACCATATGTTGTTGAGGTAACTTTGCCCATTACAACATTTTAATTCACATCATTCATTCTCCTGTCCATTGCCACCCACTTCTCTCTGTCACTCTTCTTGTTTGTCTGCTCCCTTCCTCTGCTTTGCATCATGTCTTTGTCACCCCTCTGTATTTTCTCACTGTCGTCACTGGCATATGTTATGTATCTTAATTTAGGATGTGTGTGCATTTGTGTGCACATGCTCAAGCGTGTAACAATGCAGTATGTCAGCTTTGAAGAATTCAATGGCTTAAGCATAACTTAGATGGACAAGAGGAATCATAATGCCTTAAAGAGATGAATAGGCAGTATTGATTTTTGTAAATTGTTTGATACTATCACTTACTGGCATGACAGCTCCCACAAGGCTCAGCTGTGCAGGGCTGGATGGTCTCCAGATAAAAACATGTACGTGCATCTACACACGTGTGTACACACATACACGTTTAGAGAAGATTAAATTTAAAAGCTCACATCCTCCTTTCCCCACTCTGAGGCCTCAGTGGAATATCTATTATGCTTGACAAAGCTGCCGACCACTGACATTTTATTTAATAAATGGAAGGAAGGCGCAGGGACGAAAACCAACAAACAACGAAAGTACCTAAGAGGGATGGAGAGACAAGCCAGCTGTCATCGGTCCAGGGGGTTCCAGCAGCAAACCCTAAATTAATTAGCCTGGCTTTGTTATGATCGGCAGGGCAGTGGGGAAATAAGGAGGGGGGAGTGGGAAAGTGATGGAGAGGTGGCGAGCAGAAAATGGAATTCATTAGGAAATTAGCGTCAGCACTTTGAGGCACTCACAAATGACATACAATTTGGCCAGTCCCAGAATAGCTCATGAAGTCACCCCATCACTTTCCAACGTTTCAGTGATGGGAAGATCACTTGTGTTCATTCATTACTACCACTTTCTGGATATACAAAATGTCCCTTTCACTAAAAGTGTTATTAGTGGAGTCATTTAGTTCTATGTGTTGATGGTGTGTGTGTGTGTGTGTGTGTGTATGTATGTGTTTGTGTATTTGTGTGTGTGCTTGTGTTTTCTACTTCATTCCAGCTCTCAGACTCTGGTATATACACATGCGTGGCTGCGAGCTCCAGTGGGGAAACATCATGGAGCTCTTTCTTGGAAGTCAAAGGTACAGCATGGAATAATGGATTTGTTTATTTCATGTAAAATGGAAGGACTCTTCCGCACACTATCGCCACTGCAAAGTTAACATTTTTTGACAAAATTGCTTTATCAGAGCATGAATCCACACTAATGGCACTGATTCATTGCAGAAAGGGATTACACCTGTGTAATCGGTGATTTTTGTATGCTTTTTACATTGTAAAATGAATGTAAAATAAATGAGCCTGGGCAGCCTGAAAAGGACATCAGGCAAAAGCCATCATAAATAACAGGGCCATCGACAACCTATAGAATACATAACATGCAATTTATAGCTGTAAAGCAGCAGAAAGGATTATAGGATAACTTTCACATCAAACATATCATTCAAAACCCCTAGGTTGTATAGCATGAAGGGTTGAAATCCAGAACAATTCTCTCTGGCCAAGTTTGTTTGTTAATATTAACCCCTCTAGGCAGGTTTGAAATGCCCTGAAAACATAGAGCAGAGGCACCTTGTGAGCATTCATTAAAATGACAGGGTACTACAGGGTACTTTTCATCTGATACTGTCCTTGTGCTCACTGTTTCTCTGCATAAGACTTGTAGTTGTTTTACCAAAATACATCTTGTCAGATGAGCACTTCAAAATATAGATGACATTTTTGTATTACATCCTTTTACAGGGATTTTTTTTTTTTATCAGACCTGGGATGTCTGAACTCAGAAGTCTTAATTGAGTTACTGCATTGGGCACAATTGCCACATGGGTGTCAGCAATGTCTGTCTGAGGCTGGGGGTGATACTGGCTGGTACCAGTTTATTTCTGAGGTTGGGACCTCACCTGGTCTTTAAATTGTTGACTAAGGGCTAATGTTGACTAATGATGATGTTTGAAACTGAAAATTGTTTCCCATTATTGATACATTTTTCAATAATTCTTGACACATGCAATAATAGGCTTCATCAATAAAGTGCAAGTGATAACCTCTCTCCAGAAAACATTGTTTCATAGCAGAAGCTTTTTCAACCAAATCTTCCTCCAATCCTGTAGAATGGCACATGCATCTGAGTCTGTAGAACTCACTATAAGGCTTTAGGGTGTGCACTACTAGAGAGAAGGAATGTGCTGTGATCTGTGTCCTTTTGGTATAGAGTAGTGATAAACTTACCCTTTTGTACCGTCTCCTTCCATGACTTTATATTCAGAATCCGGTGCGGTGATGGTCATAAAGAACCGTGATGAGAATGAGCTTCCTGGCCTTCCATCTAAGCCTCAGGTCACTGATGTCACCAAGAACAGTGTGTCCTTGTCCTGGCAGCCTGGGATGGCTGGAGCATCACCCGTCTCCTCCTTTGTCATTGAGGCCTTCAGGTTTGTCTTACCAGTGACATCCTATCCATACTCACTGTAGTCACCTGTGCATGCTTTGATCGTCAGGTGCATCATCTGACTGTAATATGTACCCAAACAAAAAAAAACAACGTCACAATATAATGTGAAATAATCCTGTTTTCTCTATTACAGCCAGTCAGTGAGCAACAGCTGGCAAACAGTTGCAGATCATGTTAAAACCACCCACTTTACGGTCAAAGGTCTCAGACCCAACACCATCTACCTGTTCATGGTCCGAGCAGTCAACAACCAGGGCCTGAGTGATCCTAGCCCCATGTCTGAGCCCGTCAGAACACAAGGTACCAGCCTGCATATTGCAATAAGTGTCATCGTCACTTCCACTGCCATTATGTGTAGTTTTCTGCAGTTTCTTCACTCAGTATCATTTCTGCTGCTACTGATAGGGTAAGGTCGTTGTGCTCTCCTTCAATGTGTGATAGTTATCAGCCCCTCTCAGCAATGTGTGGTGAATAGCTCTAGTGAGATACTGCAGAACTTTCCAGAGGTCAAACTCTCCATCTCAGCCCAGCTCATTAGGGCTACACTTAGGCAATGATGTAAAATAAGCATGTCTACTTTTGGAAGGCCTAACTGAGTTAGAGCAATCCCTGCTATGTTAATGACCATAACAGGAGAAAATGACTGCCTCTGAACCCAAAGAAGATTTGATTAAAGTGCCGGACAGACCACAGTCTCCAGATTATATTGATGTGATAAGTCCACCGCCAAAATAGACCTGCAGCCTTTGGCTAAGCACCGTCAAACACGAGCCAAGAGTGTGTTCCTCACAGAGAGAAGGGGAGTCAATTTGAATTGCGGCATATCTCTCTCTTGCTGAGCTTAAGGTCTTGAGATGATGCATAGACATATTTATTGACAATGGCAGCCATTGAAGATGAATTGATTTTTCATGTCTTCTTAACTGTGTTTGGCCTGTCTTGCCCCATTAGTGTGGCATGTGATTCATGACTATGTTGGGTTGACTGAGTGAAACTCTTTTGAAATAGCATTTCCTCTTGTGAGCTATTTGCTACCCTTTTCCCCTTGGTAAATAACACTATGTTCAGCTGCCAGTAGAGTGCCTCTCTTCAACCACACCCTGTATCTGTATGCACTGAGTTTTTCATTGCTTTTAACGGAAAACATGTGCATGTGGCAAATGAGCTGGAAAATAGTGTCATATTGTCCATTCATCTTCTACCCAATATGTCTGGGGTGGTGCGTTCAAAGTTCACTCGTTGATGTGGTTGTTCAGTCAAGCCCCAGTAAGTGTAGACAAGTCACAGATCTAAAGGACTTTTCCAGCCCAAGACCCCTGTCCTTTCTCCAAACCAGACAAGGGCCTTAATAAAAACAGAATGACCTAACTTTACTGCAGATTAAGTTGCTCCTTTTCAAATGAAGTTGTGATCACTGAGTGCAAGCCTCTTTGTTGAATCTGATTGGTCTATTCAGTTATTCTTTTAACAATAGTACTTCTGATGGACTAAGGCGTATTGTGAGAAACTGAGTGAACTGTGTGAAAAGTGGACAAAAATAATTTTATTTCTCTCTCTCTCCCCCTCTCTCTCTCTCTCTCTCTCTCTCTCTCTCTCTCTCTCTCTAGATATAAGTCCTCCAGCTCAGGGTGTGGACCACAGACACGTACAGAAGGAGCTTGGCGAGGTCATAGTTCGATTGCACAACCCTGTGGTCCTGAGTCCCACAACCATTCAGGTTACATGGACAGTAAGTACTGCTTTTGTTAGCCTGTCATCATATATGTTGCATATATAACTATATTTAACTGAGACCAGCTCTGTTTGTTCTACTTGAATCCTTACTGGAAAAACTGGACTCTGATATTCTTCTTACTCTATGTCCTTTTACATCTTTGATTTTGCAACCTTGAGTCATGCAGTCAAAACAGTTGATATATATTAACAGAAGATTCCTCTTTGAAGCCAGATAGGTATTCCTGAGGGCTACCATTTGTTTTATGTTAGGAAATGTTAGTCAAGTTGTTCGCTAAGACTACAGCTTTGAAATATTGTAAGTGCTGACTTTAAAGTAACTAACATCAGACAGATAAAAATGGTTTCTTTTAGCTGCTGTGAACATCGAAAGAATTGTCAGGGACATCTGGTTGCTCATCAATCTTCCATCCATCTTTGGTTAGCTCCCTGTTAAGACAAAGGCTTTGCAGGGATAAAACTAGATTGAAATTAATTTGTAATAGACATGTTTGGGGTTCGGTATATCATGAGAATAGCAGTTTTCCTACCACCCTGAGAATATGCATCAATCTCTTTTTACAAACATCCATATTTATCCAGTACACAAACCTGAACATCCAGTACACACACATCTGCTCTCCCACCACACATACGTGTGTATGTTTTATTACTTCTGAAAAATGAAAAACACCTATGACATTGACTAAAATGTTTTTACCTAATTGTACAAAACACAATGACAAAAATGTTAGCCCTAGTCAATTTGTATTGTGGCACTATAAATCAGGTATAAATCCGTTGCATCTAGTGGCGTGCCGTGCCTGTTTTCATTTTCAAATGAACCACATTAGGAGTTTTTTTTGTGACATGTTTATTGACCCCTATAATAAGTCTCACCCCAAGACTTACTGGCTAATTTAATGGTAGAGCATTGCTTTATGAGTGTGATGTATAATCAGCACAAAACATGGCCACCTAATCAATCACGTCCCTTTCAGTAAACAGAGGGCCACTCTCGAAATGCTTTTATATTCCCAAATCATTCCATTAATGAAAGTTACACACCAAGCAGGGAATCCATTTTGCTGATTTACTCTGGCTACACTGGCGAAAAACAGCTGCTTAATATCCCACTTGAAAGCCCCGCTCACTTCTCCTACTGTTAACAAGCCATTACAGTGAGTTATGGTCCCGCTTCTCCTCTGCATAAATTCAACTTTTCCTGTCTAAATGGGCCTAAATGGGCCCAAGTTTTGAGGGAAGGGTCCTTGTTGGTTTGCAGGGGGCTATCACACTTCCAGTCTCTTTGTCTTCTCTATGGGACAGATCCATCGTTATGGCCCCTGATGTGTATTCTCCTCAGGTCCCCGGGGTGTCTGTGATTGTAGCTGTATGATAGTCTCTCATGCTCACAGTCCTGTCCTAGGCTTCATGGGACCTGCTTTTGGTGCCACTAGTTGGCATTTATTATGTATATGAGACATGCATATGTCCTTTATGGTGGAATTACCGAACGTCTTTCTAATAGAGGAGGGAACACATAGGGCTGGGAGCGAGGAGTGTGAAGTAATGTCAGGGTACTAAATGAGCTAAGTAAGTCAGAGCTGGTGATAAAAGGCCCATTAAAGCAGTAACGGCCTCCAAAGTGGCATGATGTGATGCTGGAGAGGAAAAAGTACTTCTGCTGAAAAACATCCTTTTATTATCCAGTGGCTGGCAAAAAATAGCATGTACTGATCTCCTGTGCGCTGTTCCTTCTGTACTAAAACTTGACCCTGATCTTACCATGTCCCCATTAACTTTCTCAGGTGGACCGTCAGTCCCAGTTCATCCAGGGTTACAGAGTTCTTTACAGGCAGACATCAGGAATGCCCTCCCCAGGACCCTGGCAGACCCAGGATGTGAAGGTCCCCTCTGAGCGTAGCGTGGTCCTCTCTGTGCTCAAGAAAGGCATCGTCTATGAGATCAAGGTCCGGCCTTATTTCAACGAGTTCCAAGGGATGGACAGTGAATCCAGGACAGCTCGCACTACTGAGGAAGGTATGAGGAGGAAGATAAGGAAGATGATATATATGGTAATGGAATATATGACTCAAAGTGTTGTATGTCCATGCAAGATTGGGGTGATGGGCTTTCATTTTAGTTTTAATTATGATATCATGGGTTCCTCTGTCCCTCCTTATGACACTGTGTGTGTGTGTGTGTGGGGGGTGTATGTGTTTGGTGTTTGTGCCTGTCTAGCCTTGCCAGAGGCAAACTGACCTTCCAGCTGTGCTTTTTTGGTTATGATTGGTGGTGTTACTGCCAACCTTCTCCTAATCCATCACACAGCAGCCAGGGACCTGAGCTGTGATTGGACACAGCACTCACTTCCTCCTGCAGAGATGAGCTGTCGCCTAAAGCTTGATTCAGACAGACCACACACACACACACCTAGTCAGGTCTGTGCTTGGGTAAACTTGGCAATATATTATTGGCAATATAATATTGGCAATATGCCAATGATCTGTGATCAAGCAAAAAAAGAAATGATTCCAACAGCACTGCATCAGTATTGCAACAACCCTTTTCGTCTAATGACTGAAACAAAATTGAAATGTGAACTAAGGGAGAGACACACACAATCCATGCCCACAACATTACACAAAGGTAAATACAAACTCAAAGCCACTCTTCATAGTGGAGACAAAGCCTGTGCTGCCACAACATTTCCTGTGGAGGTGACAGGCCCATTTATTTCCCCTTTCTCAGAGGGACCATATCTCCTGTGGCCAGCCAGTGTATGCAGTGTTGTACTGGAACTGCCATCACATTACAGCTGTCCCCCAACACACACACACACACACACACACTCACACACACTGTACACACCAACACACCTTCTCTCCCTAAGCCCCCCAGCACCTGCATGTCCCAGCTATTACCAAGGCTGATAAAGCTCCCTGTTCCGGCTCTATCTGCATCCCAGTCCCTCAGAGAGCTCTACCACTTTCTATTTCCGTCACAGCCCTGGTACTGTGGCTGGCCATAGCTGATACACTGTCAAACACGCTGCTCTAGGCTCCTTAAAGACCCAGGGATTACTGAGCAGGGCAGCTAGATGGATAGGGAGGTGTAGTTCAGGAAGTGATTAAAACTTAGGGTGTCCATTAGCTAACGCAATTAGAGCACCCCAAGAGCAGGTCCAGGAGGACCCCGGGGGCCTCTTTTTAGCCTCTCTCTCCTCCTCTTTTTTTCACACGTGATTCAAGTCATGGCTGCCATCTGAATCCCACTGGCCGATTGTCTAAGACACTACTAGGGAGGCCCATCTATTACAGTAAACACAATGCTTATTTATGAGGAAGGGAAATCCGTATGAGGGGTCAGCTGTGGTGGACTGATCTTCATCCATGTGGATGAGTGTCCCTGTGGGTGGAGAACAAGGCCTACAGCTTTTTCTCCAGACCACCCAGTGGCTCATATTAGTGCTGCGCTGTTTTGTATGGGTGTGATATGTTAGCCTCAGCATTGTGTACGTGTTGGAGACAGGGGGTCACATTCCTGCCTGCCATAGATCAATCTGCTAATGGGTCTATTAGCACAGCCTTCGGGGCTCTAATGAGAAATGTGTATTGTTTAGCACAAATATGCATGATAATAAGCTGCTAAATCATTCATAACATTAACTTTGAACGACATTGTCTCTGATGGCTGCTACACGCCGACATAGCACTTCGTCACCCTGATCTGATGCAGCAGTGGAGGGCGCTGATGATGATGGCTGATCAGATGCTCCCTTGGTAGATTGTTTCTAATCTGGCCAAGGTGTTGGGCTCATCATTGGGCCCATTCATCTTCCACGATGCCAGGGCCTTTTGGCTCTCAGGGGGCCAGTGTGGCCAATCGCACTGAGGGATGAGCACAGATTTGCGGGGTGACACGTGCCATTTTGGATGGAGGCGAGGTGAGGGAGAGGCAGCCCAGGAGTAATTGACCTGTCAGTATTCTTCTGTGGTGCCGCTCCCCCTGCCAGCCACGGCGGAAATGAGAAAACATTATTTTAAAATGTTATTTCCAGTTGGGCCCACCGTTATTTATTTGTTCCTCTCTTACCCCTTGTGGGGTCAGGCGATTGTTGCCATCAGAATGACAACAGAGTGAGGTGTATGAAACCTCGGACTTGTCTCCTTTCTATCCACTCTCTCTATACCTGTAGATAGAGCCTATTCATTGAGATGTGCTTTACTCTGGAGCTTCCCTCTGATCCTTACCTACTGCCTTTAGTTCTATCTGGCTGATCGATGGAACCAGTCAATATGTTTACAGAGACCTTGTTTCCTTTCCCCTAAAATGTATTTTTTTCATATTTCCCTCACGTCTGCGTCTCATCCTATAAGCCTGTTGACCCACATGCCAGCCTGGCTGGGTCAATGCTGGATTGACTGAGAGCACTTGCCTGAATGTGCCAGGTTGTCATTCCACGAATCAATAGCAGTATTCTCTGTGCAAATCCACCAGGCTTCAGCAGAGGAGGAGATATTAAATGATACTGAAATGTTAAAGATAGGTTAGCCATGTCAGACTTACCCTGGTCTTCATGTAAATCCCCTTCTAATGAGACATTTTGACAGCATTCAGCCACCTATGCCGTCCCTGAAGAATCGCATTCTTTAGTGTGTGTGTGTGTGTGTGTGTATGTGTGTGCGCAGCTGTGCATCTCAGTATTCTTAAAGCCGAGGATTGAATGCTATCCCCTAGCATGACCTGCAGAATAGTGTGCTTGATGGTCTGTCTTGTTCTTTTTATGCCCCCCAGCCCCCAGTGCTCCTCCTCAGCAGGTAACTGTCCTGACCGTAGGCAACCAGAACAGCACCTCCATTAGCATCTCCTGGGACCCCCCTCCCCCAGACCACCAGAACGGCATTATCCAGGAGTACAAGGTTGGTCACAGGGAAGAGAGCGGCATCATGGACTCTCAGGGTTTCACTTAACTTATGCAAAGCCCTCTGGAATCAACACAACATCTCTCTCTCTATCGCTCTCTATCTCTTCTTTGCTCCCTCGCTCCCTTAGATCTGGTGTCTAGGGAATGAGACACGTTTCCACGTGAATAAGACGGTGGACGCAGCCATCCGCTCAGTGGTGGTAGGCGGGCTACAGGTTGGAGTGCTGTACCGGGTGGAAGTGGCTGCCAGCACTAGTGCAGGGGTGGGGGTCAAAAGTGAACCCCAGCCTATTGTAATAGGTAAGGTTGTCACTCATTACTCAGCATCCAGTTATTACCTATCTTAAGATCTGTGTTTACAAAATAATAACATTTTATGGTGAAATCATTTGGATTTTTGAAATATTAATGGATGAATTTCAGGAAAATGGATAAAAATTGATACATATTTTCATTAATTGGATACATACTGTAGTGCTGAAATCAAACCCTTCATGTTTTTAAAGCTAGCTTGTGGATTATTGTGTACTTCTATTTCACTCGTGATGAATTGTTTCCTGTTAGAATGCTGTTGAATTGCCAAATGGATAATATTTGGAAAATTCTACTATTTTGATTTTGATGCGGCCTGGCCATATATGATTTATGTGGAGCTGAGGCAGATTGTGTCTGATTTGACCCATAACTGATGGCTTGGCCTGTAGCATGTTCTTATTTCCCCAATGTCACTCAC
>OOFE01010868.1:27984-45427 GCA_900323365.1 Monocentris japonica
GTGGATGGGTGTGTGTGGATGGTGTTTGTGTGTGAGAAAGAAATAGAGAGTGAAAGAACAAGAGCAAGAGCATCTGTGCAACTTTGCATGCATGCACATACATGTTTGCAGCTTTGTGTCTGTGTCAGTGTGCGTGTGTGTGTGTGCGTGCGTGCGTGCGTGCGTACGTGTGTGTGTGTGTGTGTGCGTGTGTGTGTGTCCCTGTCAGTCTTATCACGCTCCAAGAAATAGTGTCAAGCAGACCAGTCAGGATGAGCTTTGATTGGAGATCAATACAGACCAGGATCCTCTCCTCTCATTTCACATGGTGTGTTTTACTGGCCATGGAGTGAATTAGGGGCTGAGCTAAGCAAACAGCCTGCTCACCTGGGGGTTTGTTATAAGCTTTTAGGCTTTGTCTCCCTCAGTCTGCACATTACATTTCACTGCACACCCTCTAGATCTATGTCCTGCTCTCTTGCTTAATATCTCAGCCTGGTTTCTTTGAGCCTTAATCTAACCTTAACCCTATCTTATTGTATCTATAGGTGTTATATAGGGAAATGTGGGGAATATTTTTAAGTCACTATTCCTTGATAGGGGCTTTGTCCACATTCATGAAACGTTGAATTTTACACAACAATTGTTATTTCCTGTTTCTTTCTAATAACACTCATCATACACTCATGTCTCGTGTATCCCTCTGCTCCCAGGTAAGGACTTCCGGGATGTAATCATGAGCGGCAACAGGAACAACAGCATCACGGAGCAGATCACTGATGTGGTGAAGCAGCCAGCTTTCATCGCTGGTATCGGAGGGGCCTGCTGGGTCATCCTCATGGGCTTCAGCATCTGGCTCTACTGGAGGAGAAAGAAGAGAAAGGGTCTGAGCAACTATGCAGGTTAGACTGATCGGAGGCTGGAATTCATAGTCACTTGTGCAAATTAACACATGTTCACAAGGGATCATTTATTCAATTTCTATCATAGCAAGAATACTTTACTATCACTACAAATGTATGCAGGGGTGTACGCTGTCTTCCTTTGGTCTTAATCAGTACAGTTTTGATGAGCTGTTGAAGATGTTGCTAGCAATGTGGTTGAGAGGGTAAAGGTGTGAAAGTTCAACAGGGAAGCAGATGTCAATGTGAATCATTTCCAGAGGGCTGTAGTCCACCCACGGTGTTGGTTAATAGCCCAGGGTGGTAGAGCTGTGTGGGCAGACTGGACTCTCTGCTGGTCATTGGAGCTGGAGCTCATCCAACTCTCCTCCCACACACTGACCCTGACATCTCACTGAGCGACCCCCAGTCAATACTAGCAACAACAAAGTCCACATAACCTGCCAATGGTACAAGATTTAATCAGAGAGCCGGACATGGTAATGAATTGACACATTAGTACTACAGTTGGTATCATTATGAAGTATTCCTAGTCTCATCAGCAACCACAATTCAAGGTTTTCTCTGGAAAACAAAATCTTTCTATATATGTTTTCTTTACTCTTTTTATCTTTTGACATTAACATGTCAAACCAAAGAGTGTCTACTCCAGCGAGTGGACTGACCAGGATAATATGCTCTTCATTTCTGTTACATATTTATATGTTTTTGTGTATTCTCTTTGGTTTGTGCCGCTGTCTCCACATCTCTGTGGCCTCTGAGCTGGCTGCTTTCCTGGCTGTTGCTCTGTACACTGGGTGATGGTGTGGTCCTATATTCTCTCAGCATGCCCCCATCCTCAGTGTGCAGATGCCCCCAAAGCACCGCTTACCTCTGCAGGCTTTTAACACACAACTTCTCTGTCTTCTTGTTTTGCAGTTCAGTCCTTCACCTTCACCCCTGCAGGTACTGTTCATTTGTCCCGTCCACTCACCCCATCTTTCCACAGATCCCTCTCCCCACCTGCTTACAGTATATATACGCTTGGATTGTAAGACCCATGGTCGTGCCTAATGCAAATCTAACCACCTCCTACTGAGGGAGAAAATGTAACTCACTACAGCAGTAATGAGATTTCTTGACACTTAAAAATCAAAGAGAGCTGGCTTTGTAATTGGCCATGACCAGGGCCCTGCAAACCTTAAACCCTATCCCTACCCAACCTGCAGCCTTGTTTTCATACTGTGTTGTATTTGTGTGTATGCGTGTTGTGACCATCTGTTTTTGAATGAAACTCCATCCTGTCTGGTGTATCTTTCTTTGTGGCAGTCTTGTGGTAAGACTGTCCCATTTTCCTCTTCCTCAGATCATCCTATTCCTCTTTGTTCTCTTATTAAGACTGTAAATTGTGCTGTAATTTACAGATCTGTTCTCCTCCATAGGTGTTGATTGGGTTTTTGGGTGGTGGATTTAATTGTTTTTGTTCTGCTTATTTTCTTTATTTTCGTATTTTCTTCCTTGTCTTAAATTCCCTCCACTACTAAATATTTTCGCCTATACATTTGGCTAATTCACCGATATATCTTTGGGTTATTGGCTAACTGCAGCCAATTTGATAAGTGTAACAATGTTAGATGTTACTGAAAAGGATCTCTGTCCTCTTAAGTGAGCCTAATGGCACCATGGCTGTACAAACCTTTCATCATCTGCTGCTGTCTCTGGATGGAATGTCTCAGAGGTGGAATTAGATAAGGAGAAGACTAGTTTGCATTGCCCATCTAAGAGACAGAGTGGAGCGTTTTGAAGAAATGGAGAATGACAAAGACGAAGATGACGATATTACAAATGAAATGAGAATTTGGAGATTTCTCTCTATTGGTCCAATATCATATGTAGCAGAATCAGGGGTCAGCACATCGCCCTTACCACAGCCCCTTGGCTTTATTCACTACCCAAACTCCTAACACTGTTCCGTAAAGTATAGTTATATGGTCCCTGTGGAGCCCACCCACCCCATTTCGCTCTGGACAGCAGCTCTAACAACAGATTAATTGAACACTCTAATGCAGGGGTGTCAAACCATTTCACTGATTAGTCCCTCCTCTCTGGTTGAGGGTGTGATAACCAGTGAAATCACCTGCTGTAGTCTTTGGTTGGAACGAAAACCTGCATACCCTTGGCCCTCCATGGCACATGGTTTGACACCCCTGCTCTAATATGTTAGTGAAACTGACGTGAGTGGGCTGGTATTAGATTTTAAGCACACCTCACTGAAGCCAGAGATGAGGTTAATAGTTATTTTACTACATGAGGACAACAGCAAGGACAAAATGAGGACAAAGAAGACACTGATTACAGAGTCAATGAGCTGGTATTCAGAACATGAGCCATGAGTGTGTTTGAAGAGTCTTACAGTGCTGTACTTCTCTGTATTGACGATTAGTTGATGTATCGAGAGTGTCCTGTCTCAGCCTCCTAAAGCTGTCAGTACAGGAGAGGTAAATCACCACACTGTGGAGGCACACGGCCAGCGGGAAGGAGATTTGATGGAATTTTTATACGCTGATTATGTCCTCCCCCCCTTAATGCTTATTAAAGGGGATTAATCTGTATTCATATTGGAGAAAGTGCTTATCTGGAAGAAGGAGGCAAGAGGCACAGCCATGCCGCCACGTCACTCTGGCTAACATTAAAGTACTCCACGGCAGCCCAGAAATGTGCCTGAGCGCAGATAGCGACTTCAGAGGCCTCCCCGCTGTATAGCCCCCTTCCCCTACATCTCCCTAACCTCTCAGTCTTCTCTCAAAAGAGAGAGAACTCTCTAATGCAAGTTTGTTGGTGGTTGAACAAAGAGGAATGGCTTTAGCTATGAGTGAATAAAGAATGCCATGTCTGTCTCTAGCTGTCAACGGCATAGTGTATTCCAATAGACCCGCAACGGGTGCATGCTGGTTTTATCTGTCTAAAACTATTGTTAGCAACTGGTGTTTTAATTCATTTTGTTTTCATTGAGTTGCTAAATCTATAATGTGGTAAATAAACGATAGTTTTCTTCTCCAACATGCATGTTTCTCTCACATTGAGCATCCTACAACACATTTCCGTGGTCATGAGAGAGAGGATTAGATTAATTAAGCTCAGGTAATGTTGATAATACAGACAAGTGTTCTGTTAGGAGCCCCTACAGACTACATCAATGAGTTCCTTTTCCCGATCATCAGCATTCCTGCGTCACCCTCGGAAAGCCCCCTCTCTCGCCCATGCCTGGGCTTGTTGTGGAAAAGAGTGGAGGAATGTTCAGCCTCCTGTCTTTAATCTCCATCTGTGGAACAAATGAGCCAAATTAATACCAGCTCTCTTGAGTCAACCAGTACTCATTCTCTTTTTTTTTTTCCTCTCTCTTTTTTCTCCACCGTATGAGGTGATTTCCAAAACGCTGGCTGCTTTTTTTGTATTTCCTGTGATCCATTGTTTTTACATGCTTAGAACTGTGATGCCTTTTTGTCATCATGGTCGTTGAATAGAGATGAAATGGATCCTATACAGCCGTTTCTCACTTTGAACCATGGAGTTTTACTAGCTGCTGACAAAGAGCAGTCCTTATTATCTATAGATCACTGTAATGGAACAGGCCACATACATGGTTTCTGATCCTTCAGCTCTACTAGCTGAAGGATCAGTAACTCAGCCACCACGCTTGCAGATAGAAGATTCAAGCTGATTAATGAGCCCTCTGCCTTTTCTAATCATTTTTGCCTGAGATTTAATCACAAATCTGATAATAACTCAAGAGCAAAATAAGAGAGATGAAATGAGTTTTCCCTCTCATCAGGCATCTTGTCCTTGAGAGGAACACATGATGTCTCAGCTTATGCAAAGCAAAGCAATCTGCAATCCTCACCATTGCATCTTTTTTAATTTTCATGAAATGGAATAGACACAGAGAGACATCTGCATCCCTTAGTGAATCCATCAACTATCTAGCTGTGTAAGAGACAGGCCCAAGTGAACAGACTATGTATACTGGACTATGCTGCTGAAACAACCATACATCTTCTCATCTTATTTATGTACATGAACCATTGGGCCATTTGATGATGTAATACTACAAAAATGTAACATATTGCTTTGTGTTTTTTCCCTCCATCTTTCTCTCCTTGTTTCTTTTCTGATCTTAGTAACGTTCCAGAGAGTCGATGGCGGTCTGATGAGCAATGGAAGGTCAGTGTCTCACCAGGAACTCTTTTATGCACATCACCAAACCTATCATCAATATTACAATCTAACACCTACAAAACACATGAGCTACTTAAAGATGTCTATTATCACAGGAAAACATTAGAGTAGCTCACCGTTGTTTTATTGTTATTTCATGCTAAGCTTTACATATCTTAACTGCATGCATTAAGTCTACAGAAAGCTGTTTTTTGATTCCAGCTCTGATAAATGACTGATGGATCAATAGATAACCAGTACCTGTTTGTGTACCTTTCATGCAAACCTGTGTGCAAATATACATTTCCACCACCTCTCCGTTCATGCATCGATAGATGAACTCATAAATCTCCTCAACAGAATTAACAGAAACAATTTAAGCAGAGAGGGCTTTTATTTTGTCATTTATCTTCCCCTGCCGGCTACAGGCAACCCAGAAGCCCTCCAGAGTGATAAATTTGCCTGTCACCTTGCTTGGGCGGCTGGGATCTGAGCACATGTAATAATGTAAAAATAATTACCCAGGGGAGAGGTGTGTGGAGGTACCCCGCGTACACCCTCATACAACATTTCAGTGTGTGTTCGTGAAAGAGAGAGGGGCTACAGAGAATAGGGCACATCTCAATGACACCAGTTACTGAGCATTTGTGAGTATTCAAGAGTCTCCCTTGAGAATCTTGGGCTTCTGTCTATCTATTGCTTATCACACCTGACTAGGTAAAGCTTTGAGATCTCAACAGATTCCCAACTAAATCAGACCCTGTGTGCCTCTGGTCTTTTGGAAATGAGTGGGTTTTCAACATTCTGGTTGTGGTGTCTTTTTATATTTATGTATTTTATTTTTTTCTCTTACTATGTATGTGCGAGTGGATGTCGCAATGGGCATTTTTGCCTATATTGCTACATGAGCTGCCAGCAGGCTCTCAATGAATTAGCCACACCACTTGCCGTGCCTTTTCTCATCTACTTTCTGCTGTAGTGTTTTGCCTTCAATTTTCCACATAAGTGGTTCTGATTCTCACTCCAGCGAATGGGATTTGAAATGTCTGTATTTGTGATGCATTATATTTGTCATATCTTTAGTCAGTAGCAGCGAGTGCCACATTCCTAAAACACTGGAATAGGGTGCAGTTGGGAGTTGTTTTTCTAGCATAAAGCCCTGATCTGTCAGTCACTCTATTGACACCAAAGCCCAGATGTTGCATCTTCCCCATCTGTCCTGAGAGTGAAAATGAGTAGTGAAGTATCACAGGAAAATGTGTTCATTTGTTACGTGAGATGTTTATTGCATTAATTAGACAATAGCAAATGAAGCCACGTCTGTTCTCAGTTCCTCATTGGCTCCTGCCAAATTGCCCTGACTGAACAATTACACTTAATCGATCACAAAATAAATGATTCATGGAAGATGAATAGGCTGCAGATTGGTAGCCCTGGACAATTTGACTTCGGCTGCTTAATTGAAATTGATAAAAGCCGATAAGGGCTCATTCCTTATCCCCCTGCCAATAGAGAGATGGCAATTAGGAAATAGTAATAATTTCCTATCTCGGCACTGATCAATATTTTATCAAAGGCAGATTCACTCCTATAGAGAGGGCTGTGCAGTGCAGTGAACAGGTTTCACCAAGACTGTTGCTATGGAGATTCCTTTACTTCCTGGGATCTGAAGGCTAAGAATGTTCTATGCATGTAAAACTAGAAAAGCAATCCATGCTGTAAGTATAAGCTCATGTGCAGGCTTTTGGTGCAGAATTTATTCACTGGTAGGTGTGTTCGAATGTAAACACACCTGATTTATGAAGTTGCTTTGCCAAGGTTACCATTTATTTCAGGCTGGACAAGGATTAAAAGTAAGATGCCAGCCTTTCATTAGACATATGACCCTGTGTCCACACCCCACACACATAGTCACACACCCATATAACAAATATCCCCAGTAGAAATCAGTCTTATTCTAATTATCCTTTGCAGGAATACTGCTGTGTGATAAATACAAGGACAATGCAGCCATTTCCAGTGTCAACTCCTTGTCTTCCAAATAGTCTTTCTCCAGTGGGCTGGGGGAGGGCTTGCTGGAGCACATAGGACAAGTGAGACTGGTAATGAGACAAAGGCATGGTCTTTTCCTGTAGACAGCATACTTTCATGGTGCAGCCTAACTGCAGCCATGGTGCAGTCTCTCCTTCTTTGTCAAAAGTCTGACAGATGTTGAGCACACAAGAGGAAGGGAGGGGGGATGAAAAGAGGAGGTGTACGGGGAGAAAATAAAGGAAAATAGGGTTAGGGTGAGATGGGTAGGGAGGGAGAGAATGATGGCAGTGGGGGAACGTGGCAGCCAGAAACAGAAGTGGAGGGAGGGGGAGAGATGTATTACCCTATAAAAGTGCATGTGTCTGATGCACAGCCATCAATTTGAATGACTCGTCTCCCCCGAGGGCCTGTTTTGGCATTCAGGAACCACGGCAAGGGCTCTTAGCTTGTCAGGGCTGCAGTTCATTTGGACTCCGTCTCTATGGAACAGCTCTTCTCATTAGAACCTGTGGCTGAGGGAGACACTGACTGCAGCGCGCCCATTACCTGCCTATGTCCTCAGGGCTCGTCTCTCTCTCAGTCCCCCAGAGCCAGCATGTCACCCCACTGGAGCTGAGACAAAAAGCCCCGTCAGGAAGCCAGGCTGCTAAGCGCTGTGCTCCACGGCTTCTCAGAGTGCTAGTGTGTATCTGTGTGGTGTACGTCGTCTGCTATTTACTGCAGGGCACTGATGGTGGGGTGTGCCATGTTCCTGGGAAGCCAAAGCCATCCACTTTATCACATGTGGTGCTTGTCTGACCATAGCCGTCTGTGATTTCTCAGGGATAAAAGAGCAAAAGAGCCACTGCTGTTGAGATCTTGAGTGGAACAATGAACTGCTCACACACCAGTTTTACTTCTGATGTGTGGGTTTGGATTCTTTTATCTGCCCACAACCTGTTTCTTTTATATCCTCTATCTACGTTGGTCAGTAAATTAGCCATTACACATTGTGGAATTTAGAGTGCAGTGAGCTTAATCAATTTCAATGGCCAGTCATTAGAAAGAAGTGGAGTACATTGTTTCAGTGAACTGACACATAAACAAAGGCATTTAGCTCCATCTCTCATTCTCATCTACCTCCATCTGTGTTGCCAATGGTAACAAGCCTCAGACGTGATTGTACAGTAAAGTGGCCCTAATGGCCTCCCAGCAGTCACCCATGACAGGTTAAAGTCTTAATGGCTGCTTTTTATGGCCCCCACCCCCCTCAGGAGGGACACAACACCTGTTAAATGGAGCTGTCCTCTCCCATATGCAGGCATCCCACAAGTGGGCCAGGGGATCATGGTGGGACGAGGGCTGGGGTGTGACATCTAATCAAATAAGATTTAGATCGTCTGGACATCACCACAAGGGGTTGATGGGAAAACACAGCGGAATATACAGGATATTAATGAATGAGGAAATATATACATGTGGGTGTGTATGCAGAGGGCAAATGCATGCATTAGTGTCTCTACTGTGTGTACTTGCATTAATAAGTGAGAGAATGTGACAAAGACACAGCAGGAGAAAATGAGAGATAAAGAGCTGTGTTTGCCTGAAGGAATTCCAACTTTGTGGGTGAAGGAATGTATCCATACACTTTCTCAGAAATGTCTCATTAGCACCAGAGGCTTACTGCCCGCTTATCTCCCACAAACACACATGCATGTGCACACACTAACATTGAAATGTATGTTTGATTGTTATTTCCAGTGGGGGAAGACTCCATGTATAAGAAATACACCTTGCATACCACAACCTATAGTATTAAAGTAACTTCACAACTTATGTTTAATTGAATGTCCCATTCTGTGTTTCTCCCTAGTCGGCCTGGGCTGTTAAATGCCAGTGACCCGGGCTACCCCTGGTTAGCGGACTCCTGGCCAGCCACCAGCCTGCCTGTCAACAGCAGCTCCGGGGGACCCAACGACCTGAGTAACTTTGGCCGAGGAGGTAAGTGAAGGTCTGCCCTGGTGCCCTCCCAGGTGCTATGCGGGGGGAGATGGGAAAGAGACCATAAGAGATGAAGGATGATGACAGGATCTTCCAGGCTCCCTGCCCTCTTCTGTATTGTACTGTGGCTCCTGTTGTCTATCATGTCCACAATCCCACCAAGCCTGCAGAGATGTATACTTGTATGCATATTGCATGTGCGTGTTTGGATATACATTTATATATCACATCAGAGGGCAGCTAGAGCGTTAACAGCAGGGCTTCCACTGTCACCAGGCTGAGTAATGGCAAACAGTCCAGCCTGGTGTCATAGCCCATACCTCAGAGCAAGAGAATGTGAGGGGAGAGATGGGCAGAGGAGGCAGTGAGGAGGGGATGGAGGGGTGTTTGAAAGGATGGTCTTGAGCAGCCAGTCGTGAAGGACAGACGCAGCTTGACTGGCGCAGATGCGGACACTTCCGCCATGGCTCTACATCATCTCCCCTTCACTGGGCATGCAAACCACGCACTACAGAGAGGGTCTGCTTGCTCTCTCTCCTCTCTCTCTCTCTCTCTCTCATTACACACAAAGGCAGAGCGGCGTCATTATCAGCCATGTGCATGAAGAGAGAAGGGAGGAGAGGGAGAGATCCACACAAGCAGGGAGAAAGGGGCACCAAGGTTGGGAGTCTGAGGTTTGGGATGCATGAATAACTGGGATGAATTTTTCAATGAGATGAATAAGTTCTGGATGTTAAGAGATAAGCTGACCTGAAAGTGCTGATCCACATACTGTAATGCCTTGACACTCCTCGGCCTCCTGCGCTGTGAACCCAGGTCACTCCGGCCTAATGCATAGACAGTTATCTGCCCTTAATCTGCCACGAAGACCAGGCTTGTTCATCAATGTCTCCTCTCTGTTTCCACCCACCAGCCTTTATTCAAACACTCTGGGGTTATAGGTGATGCGAACATCACTTTTAGAAGCCAACTACATCTCCCTCCCTCTTTTCCAGATCTCCCCAGTGGCCAAGGGGATAAGACAGGCACAATGCTCTCTGATGGAGCCATCTACAGCAGCATAGACTTCACCACCAAAGCCAACTACAACAGCCCTGGCCAAGCATCCCAGGCCACTCCCTATGCCACTACCCAGATCCTCCACTCTAGTAGCATCCATGAGCTGGCCGTGGACCTGCCTGAGGCCCAATGGAAGGCCTCCCTCCAGGCCAAGCAAGAGATGGCTAACCTAGGCTACTCCCTGCCTGACAAGAACTCCTGCAACAACAGTAAGTCATATGGAGAAAGTGAGTGTGAAGATGTGTCTATTTGTAGGGATCTTGGTGCCCTTATGTGTGTGAGGTTCAGTAAATGTTTAGATGTATGCTATTGTCAACTACAGCCACTCTGTACTTCGTCATCAGCATCAAAAAGTTTTTTCATACAATACCTCATTCACCGCACTTCACAAGCCACAAGTTCATTGCTGTGACGTGACAGCAGTTTAATGCAGTTTAATACCCACTTTTTCACCACAAGTCTCTGAAGCCATTCTAACCCCACTGTCTGTGGAGGGGAGGATGTGTTTAAAAGAGTCATTTTTCCCCAGCAGACATCATCTTGGTTACTCTCCAAGGTTGAGTAAACACCTCAGGAAGGACTAGTGCAGTTAAGTCAACCATCCATTTCCTTGAGGTTTTCATGATAGTACCACTCCTCCTTCGGTTTCAGAGTAATTGCCTATCCATTTTAGCTGGACTAATATTTAAGAAAATAATCCAAATTAATTACCATGGATTTGATGCTGGATTTTTTTAAAGCCAAGTGGAGTTTTGTACTTTAGGAGTAATGAGTATTCCTAGGCTGTATTCTAATACATATTTATGATCTCATTTTCCAACAGTCTAAAACAGATTAATTAGACTTTTTACAGCCCCCCTAATGCAATGAATCTTTAAAAACTCATTTCCTAATTCTCAATGGCAGTATTTCAACAAGTAAGATTATATATGATTATATATGATTATACCTCTCTGGAGGCGGAATAGTAATGGATGAAAATCTCCACTATTTGACTCATCCCATACCATAAATCCAAAGGGGTTTGGGGAATAACTATTTCCATGTTTTTTATTTTAGCCTGTTCTATGAAAGATATACAACAAACACAGTGTCTTTGATTTATTGCGTACAAATGACAAAGTGACTAAATGGTTAAATAAATGATCCATGGGAAATATATGAAGCTTGAACTGATGAAGACATGTATAAGAGCGACTGTCTACTGCTTGCCTGATGCTCTAACTGCATGTTTGCATGTGCTTGTGCTAACTGCCAGTCACCTGATGCCACTGTAATTTTTGCCCTTTAACCTCCACTATAGCACTCCTTTTCATTCCTGACTACCGATTGGCCGAAGGATTGTCTAATAGAATACCGCACAACCAATCACAAGATTTCAGCACCACCAGCTCTCACAACAGCTCAGAGCGAAGCGGCAGCCTCTCAGGTTGGTTTCTGACGTAGCAAGGATCTCTGAAACAAACTGGGACGTCTCTGGGGCTCTGCCGCTTGACTTTATGATTGACTGATTTCTTAATTGCTTTATCCATGTGTTATTTGCATGGACAAACCTGACATCTAAGGGAATTTTTATTAACACAGTCCACTCCCTCACCATTAATGCTTTGCTCACTCAGCTCCCACTGCTTACAATTCATTGCGTGTGAATGATATACAACAAGCAAATATGAATGAGGATGAAATATGAGGTTTTGAGGTTTTGTCTAACATACAGCCATGTTCTGATGTAGGATACCAGTACCACCAAAATCGTCTCTTGTGTCTCTGGTAGATATCTATGCATCATGCGCACATGATAACATGTTAGCATGCAGTACGTTAAATGTTTGTAGGCAACTAGCATTATCTAACATAAGAAGATAGACCTATTCGTAGGGTAAGTTGACCAACGGGCCAATTTCCCCAGAAGTCGGTGTAGTCCTTTAAATCTGAGACAGAGAGAAAGACTGTTACTATGATCTGTTGATAGAATATGGCTGCAGGCGCTAATGCTGGGTTTCTGCCATCACTGCTGGGCCTTGTAAAGGCTTTGTCTCTCACTGTGTGTGTGAGCAGACGGGAATAGGGGCAGAGGGACTTCTTCAGACAGAGTGGACCATAGACACACGTGCACACACACACACACACACACACACACCATTAGAGACGCTTGGCTGGGTAAAGTGGCAAAGATATCTCCCTTTTTCCCTCTTCCCCTAATGGTGACCGACTACACTAAAACCCATGTTCAGAGAATTACAATGTCATTTATAGGACACAGAGGCTGCCCTCTGCCTGCCTCCCCTCCACTCTCCTCTTTAATCTAGTTACAACCCACTGCCTTAACTGGTCTCTAATTCAATGCTCTGGCACACAGTGGGCTGGAGAGGGGATTTGAAGTGGCCATGCCTTGCAGGCAGATTCTTTCCTTAGACTCCATGCAGGCTCTGACTGGGCTTGGCACATGCTGCTTTACTCAGTCCTCTCTCTGAATTTCATGACACTGAGAGAAACATGAAGAAAGATAATAGACCTTTCTGCTTAAAAGTAGCAGCAACTATGCTTTAAAGCATGTTTAGATGAAGTGGAGATAAATGCTACCTGTTTGAATATTTCCAAATCACAAGGGCAAATGGCAAGATGTTCTTTATTACTTTAAACTAACATGTTATTTACTTGCCTTGAGATATTTACCCCTTTCCCATGTCATGATTTCAAGTATATTTGATGACTTGATCCACCTGTATAAGAATTCAACCGGGGTTACATCCTTCCACTTAAGAAACAATATGATTGGAGGAATCCACACCGTATAATGTTGGCTAGTACACACTGGACTATGTTAGGGAAGCAGGGGAAGGGTGTTGCTACATTAACGGTAAAAAAAAAAAACAATAGTAAAAGATAGAAAGAGATAGTGAATGTATAGATGAATTATTGGTGGCATAAGAGTGAAGTGATGAACAAAAGATGTACTTGATTCATTCATTCCTTTGTTGTAGTGAACAAGGAATAAGCACTGAAGTAATTTACTATACTATTTGTTACTGTTTTCTACAACATGTACATATAGTACAGCTTACAGCAGCTCGAAAAGCAGTAAATAAAATTTGAACTAGCACAAGCTGAGCTTTGATTCAGACTTCAACTAAAGTAAAGCTCAACATTTGAGGAGGGGAAAAGTTGAAGTTCCAGTGCCTTGCTCACCCTCTAAGGAGATGGAGGGAATAATGAACGTCAGGTCTGAAGAAGGAGAGCAGGATGAAAAGGAACAGAAATAGAACAGCTTTCATGGCAGCATGGATCTCCACTGGGGATGTGGAGCTGCTCATTAAAAACTATCTTAGTGTAAGAGAGAAAAGGTAACTGGTGTTCTCTATGTTTTCTGTCGCATTTTGAGACCCCAAAGACGCCATCTCCCCTCTACTCACACTGGCCCTCTAAGAAGCCATAGTTGCGTGAGTGGGGGACACAGATGGTTGCTGAGCTGTAGTGCTCCTGTACCCTCCGTCTATCTTACAGCTTATTATGTAACATGTAATATTCTTCTCTTACATTTTTAAATAAAACTACTCAATGGTGAAAGCAATTGCAGTAACCCAGAAGCTACACAAACCTATTTGTATGCTGAAGATTTATGAGAAATGATTGTCAGTTATTTGAATGCCCTATTTGAAATGATCTCCCACTCCTAAGTTATATCTGGCTGCAGAGTCCCTCTTGAGTCTCCATGCTGCGGCTTTCCCCCTCAGCACTGACGCACCCAATGAAAACAAAGCAAGCTCAAGGCTATGCAGCCCTACAGTTACAGGCTGGGAGCGCCCAAACCTTAGGTATAAATACCCAACTCCATATCTATATTTAGTATTAGCTCCCCTTTGAAAGGAGGCCCAGTTTTGTCAGAGGAGATGGGTTTGCTGTGTAATTCCTGTGTAGGTCCTAGCCACAGCTTTTCTCTCTGTATTTTTCATATTTGGGGTGAGCTGTTGTAATTCCAGTGCCAGACCATCCTTCCCTAGAAGAGGCTCATTTACAATATTGATGGCTGGTCATGTGTGGAGGGACTGGGGGTGATTGAACAATCACGTCAGCTCACCATTTATTGATAAAAGTCGAGCGTCGCCCAGAGGTACGATTAGGAAACCCAATTACTTTCAGACTATACTTACAATGTAGTGCCTCCTGCCTTGGGCTTACAGTTGTTTCTTTTATTACTCCCATTCAGCTTTGCCATGCAATCATCTTTGTACTTTTCTGCTGGTCAATAATATATAATGTATACAGTGTATTTTAAAAAAAAAAAGATGAGAGTTGACATATTGTACAACATTTCTGTCAACTGTATAAATAAAATATATCTGATTTCTTCTGTTAGTTTGTTTTGATGACATTGAGCTAAGTTGTAGCATTGCCTGAGTCAAGTCAATTTATTAGATTACATGATGTTGCATTGCATGAGATGCAAGATTCCTTCAACAGGAGCTTTTTGTGGCACTGGGGAAAGTTATTACAGGCCCTTGGCAGCGAGGGTTTAACCAACAGATGACAGATACAAATGTGTACAGCAGAGTCTCCCAAAGGCTGTGGATGGCGACGTCAGCTAGCGGTATTTTCTGGATTGAGATGTAAGGTGTTTGCTGGCAGAGCAACGTTGTAGCCTGCCACGAATGGTTCATACATGCAAACTTCTCTCCCCACTTCCCTTCCATATGTACACACTGAGAAACATAGGGTAGGAAAGTAATATAATAATAGTGCAGTGCATACCATTTGGTGGTTGCTTTTATCCAAAGCATCTTGCAGAACCATACGTGCATGCTCTATCCATTGAGGTGCACAGGACTGCAGTAACTCACCTATATAGTTGTTTGGATCGAAGGGAATAGACTGGCAAGAGGTACAGTTTAATTATAAAGAGAGAGCTCTGTGTCCTAGTGGAAGCATCAATAGTATACTGTCACAGTGCAAAGGTCCCATCCAGAAACAGCGTATTGTGCTTGCTTTGTCTTTAATATTTTACTGTAATTGTTGAACTGATTTCTTGATAGGACTGTCAGCGTGTGACAGAAAAAGACAATTCTTAAATGTAATTTGAAGCATTGATTGGTTTGTTTGTGTTTATAAGCTTTGTTGCGAAATGGACTTGCATTTTGAGTTATGGTGGGATCTGACAGTAGTGAAGAGGTTATTTTCTATTAGCAAGTCCTGCCCTTCAGGAATATGTGTATATACCTCTACTTGAAAAAAAAAAAACAGATTTGTGATTTAAGTCAAATGTCATTTTGGAAAAAAAGGTTTCTTTCACAATGACCAAATCGTATAAAACCTAGCAGTGACCTGGCCCTAGCTGGCAGATTTATAAAGATGGATAGAGCAGAGGAGAATCCGGTGTTGGAGGGATATGAGTGGAAATGGATGGGTTTGGCCGCTCTCTGGTGTAATAAAAGAAATGAAAGTAGTAATAGACTCTCAGTGAATTCCATTAGGGCCACACTGACACTACACAAGCCATTCATTATGATGATGCTGTGAAGTGAGATATTTCATTGTGGAACCCAAAGCCTGCTGTGAAAAGGGACACTGAGGGATGGGTGGAGCACAAAGGTCTGCTTTAGCCTCATTTACTGCCATTTTTTCCTGTTTCTATGGAGATTTGAGGCTTTTCAGCCAATCAATCAATGGATGCATGCTTTTCATCAGACAACCTTGAGGTTTTCTATGTAAGCACTGACAGGCAGGAGCCCATTGAAATCTTGTGTTTGAAATTGTGTATGACTTTCCAAGGATATGCTGAAATTGACTTAAAATGGATTTGTTTTTTGATGTACAGTATGCGGGCTAAATTGACTTTGTTTAGAATACCCATTTGTTATATGACAACAGCAAATAATTCACCAAGCTGTCCCAGTTGTATATTAGAATTGATTTTCTTTTTACAATTTAATTTTCAATGAGTCTGTCTCTCTAACCCTTCCCTTCCCTTCGAAGGTGGAAAAGGAGGCAAGAAAAAGAAGACCAAGGCTGGCTCCAAACCCACCAAGGCCAACGGGTCCAACTGGGCCAACGTTCCTTTGCCCCCTCCCCCTGTTCACCCTCTCCCTGGCACTGAGATGGACCACTATCCCAATGAGCTCCATGAAGGAGGAGGGTATGCCTGCTAAATCTTCCTCACAGATATTGTCAGCACTATGTGCGCTACAGATTGTATGCTAATCCATATTACTACCATGACAGATGTTTTTTCCCCTGGCCACCACAGTGAGTAGTTGTGCTTGAAAGAACAAGACAGTGCTTGACAACACCAGCCAATTGCTGTGTGTAATAACAGGGTTCAGCTCTTCTCTAGACTGTCTGTTTTCTCTGCAGCTAATTACTGTACTACAGTACATCTGGAGAAAACCTGAAGGATCAATGTGTGTGCAGATTCCTCAGGCAGCCACACACACACACACACACCGACATACAGATGGTTGATCAATCTATCTGATCCTGTCTTCACTATAAGAGAAAACTTCATAACTGCAGAAAAAAAACATTGTTCTAGCAGTCTCCTGCTGCTACTAGTGCGTAGACACACAGATGGTTTCAGATTAATCTATTTGCTGGATCTCACAGTGGGAAAAAAACATAATTGCATTGTTTCAAAAAGAGATAGAAGAGAGAGAGAGAGACAGAGAGAGTGGGGAATTTATCCACAGGGAGTGTTACCACTTACTGAAACTGAAGCTAAGGGGGTTCTTAAACATATTTCATGTAAAACCAATTGCTTCTTTCATATACACTCACCGGCCACTTCATTAGGTACACCTTGCTAGTACCGGGTTGGACCCCCTTTTGCCTTCAGAACTGCCTTAATTCTTCGTGGCATACTTTCAACAAGGTGTTGGAAACATTCCTCAGAGATTTTGGTCCATATTGACATGATAGCATCACGCAGTTGCTGCAGATTTGTCGGCTGCACATCCATGATGCGAATCTCCCGTTCCACCACATCCCAAAGGTGCTCTATTGGATTGAGATCTGGTGACTGTGGAGGCCATTGGAGTACAGTGAACTCATTCTCATGTTCAAGAAACCAGTTTGAGATGATTTGAGCTTTGTGACATGGTGCATTATCCTGCTGGAAGTAGCCATCAGAAGATGGGTACACTGTGGTCATAAAGGGATGGACATGGTCAGCAACAATACTCAGGTAGGCTGTGGCATTTAAACCATGCTCAATTGGTACTAAGGGGCCCAAAGTGTGCCAAGAAAATATCCCCCACACCATTACACCACCACCACCAGCCTGAACCGTTGATACAAGGCAGGAT
>OOFE01010869.1:0-12939 GCA_900323365.1 Monocentris japonica
CAGGACCTATACTAGAGCCTGTCGGATCATGAAGGATCCCCACCACCCCAACAACGGACTGCTGCGGTCAGGCAAGCGCCTCCGCAGTTACGCTGCCAAAACAGAGAGACTGAGACAGAGTTTCTTTCCTCAGGCCATCAGGACTGTGAACTCTGACCTCACCAGGGCCCCCACCAAGCACCACACACTGCCCCTCTTTTGCACTCACATTCACACACACATACACACACACATAGACTTACACTTACAACTACATAAGATTTATATTTGATATTCTATATTTTGATACCTATTGTAAATAGTGTGCTTCGTTTTTTGCTGTAAATATTGTTTTTTTTTAAACTTGTTTTTTTGCACAATCCCGTGAGCATTGCCACTTTTTCATTTCACTGCACATCCTGTATGCGTATGTGACAAATAAAGTTCTTGACTTGATTAATAGTAGGATCTTTTGCTGATTATCCATCCTTTGTACCAAAATGGTGCCCTACATACAGTATATGGTTTGTCATAAAAAGACAGGTTTCCTTACTCCTGTAAAACACTGAACTCTTTAAACTGTTAACAGTGCTCTAACTAAAAAGATATCTGTTCCTGCCTGGTTGTAATCTACCTCCAAAGACCCCCATGCAACATCAAGCATCAAACCTCTTCACAAGAAGCAAACGTCTCTTGTGCTGGTTACCTGTTAAAGAACGGCAGGTGTGCTTCACAGTACTCAAAGCTATTCCTCACACTCTCATGAAGTTTGAGGGTTACTGACACATGCAGCTGGTTCTCCTCTTCCTTCAGTTGGTATGAACCCAGTATGGGTGGTACAGGAACCTGAGGAAAAACAGGATGTTATACCAGAATCAATTAACAGGTTCACATTAATGTGTGGGATTTAAAGGTGCCTTTGTTGGGTACATGTTTCTACCTGAGATGTATAGCTGCATAGTCTGAACGGCTCCAGAGGAGGAGAGAAGGGGAACTTATAGGGACCAGAGAAACCTGAGCCGTAACAGTCATCTACGCTGCTGGCAGTCAGAATACTGGAATCCAGTGAGGTGACACAGGGATGAACCAGTATATCTTGCAGTGGTGAACCATTTGGTGGCAGCGTGAGGGTCACCGTCACATTTGGGAGCACCCCCTCCACTTCACACTGAGGAGAGAAGGAGGAAAAGCAAGGTCGATTGAAGGAAGAGATAGGAGACAGCAAAGTTACTGTGCTAGAGTTTTACTGCCTTTACCTTACACTGTGTACTTACTTTGCATGTCACAGTGCCGTAGACATCCCAGAGGTCCTGTCTGCTCTGGTTACCATACTGCATGGAGCGCACCATTTCTGTCAGTGCTACGTTCACCACAGCCCGACCACGGTGTAGCCCTGTCTTCCAAGCGGGCTGCTTCTGGGTCCCAGCAGGAGTGGACACTGCTGATGCAGCAGGCATCCCCAGCTGTGGGATATCCAGCGGTGTGCCAAGTGGACAAACCTGCAGAAGGACTGAAGGCAGCATTGCCAGGCGAGAGGCCAGCCCCTCACTATCAGGCTTACTCCCAGCACCAAGGAGAAAAGTCTGTAGCCCTGCCAGGAGTGTGAGGCCCTGGGAGACCGACAGCAGGCTGGCCAGAGGTGGCCGTGGCTCAGCAGGGGCATCCACCAAAGGCAGGCAAGCCAGAATCAGCGGTCCTTGTGAGATGGCCAACACTGGCCAGAGGATTCCCTTTCCAGAGCCCTCCACATGCATCTCCAGGGCTGGTGATCGCTGGTGGTGGAGGCAGTCGTCTCTAAGAATTACATAGGGCTTGTCTGAGTCTGCCAGCCCCAGCTCAGTGAGTAGGAGTTGGAGCACAGTGCATTCTTCCGGGACTGGCACATATAAGGCACCTGCCAGGCACTTTGCACGGTGCTCAACAGTAGGGAACCTCCTGTGGGAGGGACACAAGACAATACAACCACACAACACAATCAGCTGAAAGCAGGGTGGCAGCGGGTATCTGTCAAACAACGTTAGAGCGCTGCTCCATTCAACTCCATTAACTTAAAAGGGAAGTGTAAACATGATGTGAGAACTGTAGAAGTCAACGTTACAAACCTTGAAAAGCGTACTGACACATTTTCTCCCTTCTCGTGAGAAATAATCCATAACGCACGTAAACTCATTTGGCCAGCAACAGTGAAGTCCTCAAATGAAAGCAAATTTCTGTGACTTAGACAATATGATTATTCTCATCTTGCCAAATACTCAACATACAAATATGCCTGGATGTATTAGTTTTGAGCTAACGTTGCTACTTCCTGCTATAGTTTCACGTGACAGCCACAACCAATCAGGCGACCTATGCGCATGCGTATTTGCAAGCAACTATCCCCACCCTTCTCTTCGTACAGGAAGCTGGATTGCTAACTAGTTAGCTGTCAACAAAGGGCAAAACTGTCAGAAATCAGGAAATCCATCTGGAAGTCGGCAGTATTGCCGACTCTCAGTTCCTTGCCCGGAATTATATTTTTCTAAACCGCTAGCCGAAGCTTGAACATGGCAACAACTGCTCAACTGTTCGAGGTAAATTGACTGCTGCAGAGTGCGGTGTTAG
This sequence comes from Monocentris japonica, assembly GCA_900323365.1. Taxonomy (NCBI): domain Eukaryota; kingdom Metazoa; phylum Chordata; class Actinopteri; order Trachichthyiformes; family Monocentridae; genus Monocentris; species Monocentris japonica. The sequence continues at coordinate 2,581 of OOFE01010869.1, forward strand.
CGAGCTAGCCAGGTAGCTAACTACCGTTAATGTTAGCTTGATAGTGTTCTTGCTCATCAAGAATCAATAATGTTTCAAAGGACTGTGCAGCTTATTGGCTCCATGTCGTAAGCTAGATACGAATAAGGGGAAATGCTGTTTAGCGAAACTAAACTAACTCGGCCATGATTGTAACGTTATTGACTTTCATTATCTAACGTTGGTTAAGGCTAGCTAGTAACTACAAATATCAGTTATTCCAGGATGTGTGTTGCCACTAAGTCTTTTCTTGTAGCTTGCTGGTCAAATAATAATAACAAGGTAACTAACGTCGTCCTGGTTGTTTTGCTGTCTGTCTATCTGTGTGAGGTGATCTTCGGCACAGTTTCACTCGCCACTCTTGTCACTCAATTTGCTCTTTCCCCAGGAGCCCTTTGATGCAGACGAGTACGTTGAAAGGTTGGCGTGGAGGACTCCTGGGGGAGGCTCCAAAGGAGGAGCTGAGGCATTTGACCCCAAAAGGTAGGTTCACATTTACAATACACATCTCCATCCCCCCGATCATCATGGTAAATCAAAGTCAGTAACCCTGAAGAATGACAAAGCTCCAGTTTTTAACCTTGACCTTGTTGACAACCTCAAAGATGGCAAAGAAAGGTGCAGCTCTCAGATGGAAAGTTATGTTTCAGTTTCCCTTTTCAACTTTACATTTTAAATAGGTGATGCATCTCCTACCACTCAAGTCATCTGTCAGTGTGATAAAATGGATCAGGTGCAGTTTGACAGTTTTCCCAGCCCATCCTGCAATGTAATACATATGTTGTGTTGTCTGTGAGTGGATGTTGACATTGAAACATTTTTCCACTGTCAGACTAGTAATGGTAACAAACATATTCCATTCTTGCTTCCAACTCCCAATTTGCTTCTCTCGCACTGGAACCAATGTGTATGCTTCATGGGAACTGTAGGTGGGGTCAACGAGCAGAAATGACTACTTTTGCACCATAGTGTGTGTTTTGGCTTTTAAAATGACAAATTAACAAAATGACTAGAAAATGATTAGATACATGTTTTAAGTTAATTTTCTTTTTCATATTAATCCTCATTTATTTATGAATGAAATGCATCCTGAATGTCCTAAAATTGATCTCAATCTGGTCTACACTAATGGAGTAATATTAATGGCTGTGTAGGAGAAAAACAGGAAACTGTTTATGTTTATTTTTTTCAAGGCATTTTCATTTCTTGATCTTATGTTTACACTTGTAGACCAGCTTATTTCTGGTAAGCACAAATGCCATACAGTCTTCTTTAAGAACCCTAACTATACCATAGATCCATCCAGCCTCATCTACTTCCTCCTCAAAACTATTGCCACCACCTCCTTGGAAGCTCTTTCTAAACCTTAGTGAAGAGTCAGAGACAACGTATCTTTGGAGGCCACCATACTGTGAGTCACCAGCCAGGGAATGAGTGTGTATTGGGAAGGGATGGGAGATGTCTTTAAGCTGTAGCCACTGCTGAGGGAATTAGTCAAGAGATTATATACTCATCATTTTGGGATGTTTCCTACTCTGTGAAATGTGGTGCTGACTTAGAACATTTGCTCTGCAGTCCTGATGGCACTTAAAATGCAGCTGACGAAGCTCCTAGTTTTCAGAGCTTCTTAAGTCTGGGGACCCAGGAATTAAGAACCCAGCACTATCCTGTAACTATTAACTGCAAGTGTTAGGTCAGTGGGGCAAATTTAACCTTGCCTTTCCCAATTACTCCTCCAGACTTATATTCCTTGTCTGTTGTACCTGTTGTTTGCTACTGGGTTCCTGTCGTTTAGACCAATGTAAAGTTCTGGATCGACAAGTGTTTTCTCCACTCTGACAGGCTACTGGAGGAGTTTGAGAACCACATTGAGGAGCTGAAGCAGCTGGATGAGAAAATCCAGCGCCGGGTGGAGAAGCTTGAACATCAGTGTCATCGCGAGGCTAAAGAATTTGCACACAAAGTACAAGACTTGCAGAGGAGTAACCAGGTGGGTAGTATCATCAAATGTTCTCAATGCCACCCACCTGAACCTCTTTAAGCTTTAAGAGAAGATATTTTTCCTATCTGTCGGTCATGTCACAGAATGTCTTTGGGTTACTGTACACCCCCTCTGTTGTGTATCCATTCAGGTGGCCTTTCAGCATTTCCAGGAGCTTGACGAGCACATCAGCTATGTGGCCACCAAGGTGTGTCACCTTGGCGACCAGCTGGAGGGGGTGAATACACCTCGACAGAGAGCAGTGGAAGCTCAGCGTCTCATGACCTACTTCAATGAGTTCTTGGATGGAGAGCTACGCAGTGACGTCTTCAACAACCCCGACAAGGTCAGTATGCTATGCATGCTCCATCCCTTCACCTCAGTGGTGATGTATGTGACCATTAACAAGGCCCCAAGCTGTGATATTGCTGGAGGTGAAGTGTGAGTGAACAGGATTATGAAGTAAACCATCCATATTAATTTGTCAAGTTTATCCCTTTAGTTGGATCCCTCAGCTAATTTGGATTAATAAACTGTCATTTGCTTTCTGACAATAGCTGGCTGATTGACTAGCATGGATGTCAACATGCTTGTGTCAAGCCTAATTGCATTTATTGCAGGATGTCTATGAAGAAGAATTTGTTGCCGCTGTTAGTCCACAGCTTTGTGTCGCATTACAGCAGGAAGCATGATAGTACAAGTAAGGGAGAAGATAACATACTAGGAGATAAAATGTATACTTTTATTCAGGTCTTGCCTATAGTTCATCCTGTACATACAGCATATTCATATCTAGCCCTTACTGTTTATTTCATATTTATCTACCACTGTACAGACGCACACTCTGCACTTTACTGCTATTTGCACTTCTGGTTAGATGCCAAACTGCATTTCGTTGTCTCAGTACTTGTACTCTGTGCAATGACAATAAAGTTGAATCTAATCTAATCTAATCTACACACAGGCCATGTTGATATTAGTCAAGTGACTATTGACCCCTTGAAGTTTGTTGAAAGTTTTGCTTTTGGAATGTTGTAAATGGCAGTCGAGAGATTGGGATGGACAGATTAATTCCTGTTAGTAGGAACATCATTAGTAGAAGCAAAGCAGGGAGTCTGGGGGGTCAATCCCAGAGACGAGAGCTGGAGATGGGGCTATGATTCTGGAGAGGCATGCGGAAATATCTGGCCAGATTCCTTTTCCTGAGCATACCTCCAGACGAGGGGGAAAGAGGAAAGCTGCAAGTGAATAGCTGAAGGGGGATGGCTTTGCTAATCCTTCTGAAAGGGAGGGCTGGGCCGCCAGCGTGGAGACAAGTGCTGCTAAACCCTGACTGCAGGGAGACGGCTACATTACTTACATGGGATTTAGCTAATCTTAGCTGGGGGACAGATACTTAGAAAACCTTCGCCGAGCAGAAAGGCTGGATCCTCCTCACGGGAGCAGAGTAATGATGTTAGCTGAGGCAGGCATCTGCGGGAACAGAGGAGTTGCGGACGGCGGGCCTTTCGTAGGTCTGGGGCTTTTTCAGCCAGCATGTATGTCAGGGGGAGGGGGGTGGGGGGTTCTCGACAGGGCCCCTTTTTTTAGACAGATATCCCTGGCCGGACAGATTATTGAAGGCGATTTAGACTCCTGTGGGATTACAGCCCATTCAGAAAAGGCATGCCAATAAAGAGTTGGATGTGCTGCTAAGTCAGGACTGCTGCTGTTGCTGCTGCCGATGCCCAGGTGAGCGCAGCCTGCTTGTTATCAGCTCCCTGGCCAACATGGGGAGGTGGAGGAGGGCTGCTCTAAGATGATGATCCCCCAAGTGGAGACACTGCCGGCGGCCTGCCTGCTTTCTGTGTGGATGTCCACCTCTCATGGTCCTCTCTCACTCTCTTTTTTTTCTCTCTCGACATCTCTCTCTCTCTCTCCTCAGATTAAGGAGGCTGCTGATATCATTCAGAAGCTGCATCTCATTGCCCAGGAGCTGCCGTTCGACAGGTGAGTCAGGCATCCTGGAGGCAGCTTTAGTCAAGAGCACTGTCAAACAAGGGGAAGGTGGCATATTAGTACTGTGTCTGGTCCTCACAGTGTAAGCCCATATCAAAATATATCAAGGATGTTTCAGTGTTAAAATACATTACCTTAATGTGAGTTTCTGGAAATAAAACATTTACCCTTTTATAGTAGGATAGAAATTGTATTTGTCTCCCTGATCAGGAATTATGTTCTTCTCTGACAGATTTGCAGATGTCAAGGCAAAGATTGCAAGTGAGTTTGTGAAATTCAAACTTATGTTCTTCTACTGTAGTTTGCATTGAATATTCCAGATTACAAATACGTGTGTGTATGTTTGTTTGTTTGTCTATCCAGGTAAGTACCATGACCTAGAGCGGCAGTTAATCCAGGAGTTCACCGCCGCCCAGCGCAGGGGTGAGATTGGACGTATGCGGGAGGTCGCCGCGGTTCTCTTACATTTCAAGGTGACCCAGAAACATCAGTCATGTCTGCATTTGTTTTGAGTATGATATATGGGATGGTTTGTTGTCTCTTTTTAGATGTTGGTCTGTATCTGCACATAAGTGATATGTTATTGGCAGAAATGTAATGCCTGTCTCTTTCTGTAAAAGGGCTATGCACACTGCGTGGATGTCTACATCAAGCAGTGTCAGGAAGTGAGTGTATAGTGTTCCACTTATTCATACATAATATTACACTTTTCTCTCTGGACCCACAGACTCTGAGTTAACCCTTTGATGTTCTCCCCAGGGGGCTTACATGAGGAACGATGTGTTCGAAGACACTGCAGTCCTCTGCCAGAGGGTCAACAAGCAGGTGGGAGAGGTCTTCAGCAGCCCAGAGGCCGTTATGGCCAAACTCATCCAGAGCATCTTTGAGAACAAATTACAGGTATTTCTACTGCTTTCCATTTGTTCACTCTTACCTAGACCTGCCACATCTGTCAAGTTGTATTTGATTGGCTGCCTTCGTGTCTTCAGGCCCATGTTAGAGAGAAACTGGACGAGACCCGACACTCTGATGTGGAACAGTACCTCAAGAACCTCTATGACCTTTACACCAGGTAATTAACTTGTTTTCATGTTTTTGCATCACTTCTTTTACACACAGTGGCCTTTATCCCTTTGCTTAAAACTACACGTCTTTTCCAGGACCACAACGTTGGCTGCCAAGCTGACAGAGTTCAACCTGGGCTCAGACAAGCACACCTTCCTGTCCAAGCTGATCAAGAACATTTTCTCCTCCTACCTGGAAAGTTACATCGACATGGAGAGGGAATACCTTCGCACCCGCAGTGCAATGATCCTACAGCGCTACTATGACTCCAAGAACCACCAGAAACGGCCAATTGGCACTGGCAGGTCAGACTTTGGTTCTTAATCACTTTCCACTCAGGACAGGTTGGGTTTAGAAGGTTGAAAACCGCATTTTCTGTAGGATAAGAGCTGTAATGTTGTAATAATTTATCCGTCCTCTGTATCTATCCTTCTGCAGTATCCAGGAGCTGAAGGAGCGGATCAGGCAGCGCACCAACTTACCCCTGGGCCCCAGCATTGACACCCACGGGGAGACGTTTCTCTCCCAAGAGGTGGTGGTCAACCTGCTGCAGGAGACACGCCATGCCTTTGAAAGATGCCACAGGGTGAGGCAACTCCCCCCTATAGATGGGAGGGTGTTATGACAAGTTTAGAGAGGACCATTTTGAGTGAAAAATCATACTGGGCTGAAAGAGAGGAAATTGCATCCCTTTTTATCTGTGTTTGTTGTGACACAGCTTTCAGACCCCTCTGACCTGCCGAAGAACGCCTTCTCGATCTTCCTGCTGCTGGTTGAGCACCTGTGTGTGGATCACATTGACTATGCCCTAGAGATTGGCCTCTCAGGTACATCCAACTCAACTCACTTATAACTTCAATCTCTAATTGCTGTGTGCCGATCTGACCTATTAAACCACTTTTTAGTTTATTGTACTGACTTACATTCTCCCTCTCTCTTTGAACTACAGCTATCCCCTCCGCAGATGCCAAGAATGCCAACCTGTACTTTCTGGATGTGGTCCAGCAGGCTAACACTATCTTCCACTTGTTTGACAAGCAGTTCAACGATCACCTCATGCCTCTCATAAGGTCAGTAAAGGGTTATGTGTTAAAATGGTATGTTTATCCTTCATATTTAACAGTATTCTATTATCCATAGCTACGTCCTCTCATAGGTCCGTTCATAGGCCCAACTCTAACTTTACCTTTGAAATCTCTAGCTCATCTCCAAAGTTGACAGAGTGCCTGCACAAGAAGAAAGAGGTGATTGAACAGATGGAAGTGAAACTGGACACAGGAATTGATAGGTCAGTAAGTTCCTAACTAGCTACCAACCACCCATACATGTTCTGTGTTTCATCATGTATGTGTGCAAAGAAATAAACTCTTATTACAACAGAACAACAAGTGGTCATTGAGTATACCATAGAAGCCACTGTCTAATGTTTTGTATCCATCCACCCACTAAGAACATTGAACTGCATGGTGGGCCAAATGAAGCACATCCTGGCCACGGAGCAAAAGAAGACTGACTTCAGGCCTGAGGATGAAAACAATGTCATGATCCAGTACACCACAGTAAGGGATGCAAGGCCTTAGCCTCAGCCATTTGGCTCGCATGCAAAACAAAACAAATCAGAAAACCAAACAGGCAAATCTTGTTTTGTTATTTTTAGACTCTGACAGAACATGGAACATATCTCGGCATTAGTCGTGTAATTTACCAATTGATCTCAAGTTTTCCAGATCTGACTCCCTCTGTCTCCCTGCGCCTGGCAGGCCTGCTCCAAGGTGTGTGCCTACGTGAGTCGGCAGGTGGAGCGTGTGCGGAAGTCTATGGACGGGAAAAACGTGGACACGGTGCTGACAGAGCTGGGTGTTCGTTTCCACCGGCTCATCCACGAGCACCTACAGCAGTACAGCTACAGCTCCATGGGAGGCATGCTGGCCATCTGTGACGTGGCTGAGTACCGACGCTGCGCCAAGGACTTCAGGGTGAGTGGGGGGCATAGGTCCAGGACACACTGGTCACAGGGCAGAGGCATGGTTGGTGTAACCATGGTTGGTGTAACCACCACCTACACAGACTGTACTATCCATAAAGAAAACCTGTGCTTTCTATGAAATAGACTGGCCAGGTGAATCCAGGTGAATGCTATAATGACCTTGTTGATTTCACCCATTAAATCCACTTCCAGTTGTGAAGAGATGTAGATGAAGGGGAAGAGGCAGGTAATAGAAAAGCAAAGCATTGAGCCAACAGACAGATGGATAGTGGAAAAGGGGTGCAACTCAGTATAATCAGGGTTTTATGTTTTGCACATTGCGTATACACATCAAATTACACTGAAAACTGCAATTTTATATGTAGTGCCTTTCTCACGAGAGGCTTGCTAGTAGGCTCGGAGTAACTTGAAAGGTATAAGGTGTAAGATGTATGTCAAAACGCTAACAGTTTTGTGTCGGTTTATCCATCAGGTCCCTCTGGTGCTGCAGCTCTTTGACACGCTCCACGCCCTCTGTAACCTCCTGGTGGTCGCCCCAGACAACCTGAAGCAGGTTTGCTCTGGAGAACAGCTGACCAACCTGGACCGGAACCTCCTGCATGCCTTCGTCCAGCTCAGAGTGGACTACCGCTCATCCAGATTGGGCCGGCACTTCAGTTAATGACTGAGTCAGCGACTCGCTGCCCTCCGTCCATTCACACCATTTCCCCATGCTTTCAGATAATGCACCTTGGAGACGCCCACCCCCTGCTTCAGAGAATGCGTCTTTCACAGTAGATGGTCTTCTGGCCCAGCATACAGACTTTCCTGGGATTGCTTTGTCCATCATGGAGACAAAGGCTACCACCTCTTTGAATATGGGATATGTGCATTTTACCTTTGTTTTTTGTTGTTGTTTTTTTTCCAACCTGAAGAAGTTCAAATGTCTATTGACTGACCTTTCTTTTGTTTTTAAATACTAATCAACACCAATCCACATGGTTAAAATTGACTGACATATTGTCAGTAAATGGACAACTTTGATTTCTGTGCTTTTGACTGTAACAAAAAAGAGACATGTTTTTTTTTGATTGTGCCAAATATATATAAATTCTGTGGCTGCACAGAAACAGACCGTAAAGCTGCTGTAAAGGGAAGGTTAGACTGTTCAATCAGGCCTGCAGTAGAACTATGTACTGGGAACAACCCCTTGTAAGGAACTCTAGAGGACCCTACACAGTCTGTAGACACCTCACCCAAGCACGAGATAGAGCTGTGTCTGGCTAAGAGAGACACATGACCACCTCTCTAACCTTTGACCTCTCACCACAGCGCAAAGGTCAAGAGGTCATCACAGAGCAGTGTGATCTGAGCCATAAGCAGGTCTGAGAACCACTTGGGAGATTTGGGTGGTCCCACTTAGGTTCCGATGACTGGTGTAATGGGTCAGTGAGTATGTGTCACTGTAATTGCACAGATCAACACCTGCTCATCCAGTGGTGCCCACACTCCTATGGCCTCCATTGTGGACTGGATCAGCAGTGTTTCTGGGTCAGGGCACACTGAAAAGTTGGCCTCTGCTGATTAAGGAAACAAATTTGTGGGGACTTCTTCACAAAGGGCTTATTGGAGGTTCAATGTCACTGCCTCTGCGCGAAGCAAGGAGACCGGTCATGTCTCTGATGCCTGAAATTGTCTGCTACGCAAAGCTGTTCCCACTGTACTGCTGTTTACCTGAATCAGTGACTCATTAAAAATATGTTGCGTTTTATCATTGTCCCTGTATCCTTCACAAACTGCGAGCTGTGAATTGAAAGTTATGCCAGTTCTCTGGGTGAGTGTCACTTTCAAAGTGAGATGAAACAGTCTTCCTTTCAATGGAAGTCATCAAGTATTCATGGGAAATTCTTGCCACCAGAGTAAAGTTCTTTCTTAGACTTCAGGAAGTGAGCAGAGCCAGAGGGGATTAGATATCTATGAGTTGATGAAATGTGTGCAGTAGTCATGGACTGGGGAGAGCCAGGGAGATAGAGACGGCTGAGAGCTCAGTTCCAGCTCCGGCTGGCTGGTGTTGTGTAGAAGGTACACACAGCGCTGTGCAAATTCAAACAACACAATTAATTAGGCTAATATTAATATTATCAATGCCACATGAATTCAATTCTCTCAGCCCTAATCACAACTGGATAGCTTGTAAAAATTATTTTGTTAGGCCCTGATGCAAACAGTGGGTCTTTTCCAAACATTTGAAAACTATTTGTTTTTGTGGCGATTAATGTGTGCAGCGCAGGAAGGGGTGGGGGGAGTGGGGCCCGGCCAGCGACGATAACTGGAGTGGAGACGAAGGCAGAGGCGCAGTCTGGCCCCAGGGACTCCCAGCCCAGGCAGATGGAAGAGGGGGAGGCATGTGTTTTTTCGGGGGGTGTTTGAGCAGGTGGAGGGGATTAGTAATACTGTCAACACTGGAGAGCTGGATAAGACTCTCCTCTCTTACTCGTCAGTTTGAGCAGCTCTTGCATACACACAATCGGACACAAAGACACAAACACGGGAGGGTCTAGACAGAAGAGGGAAACTTGTCTGTGGTTGAACTGACCGCCATTGTTCATGTTCTACCTTTGATTCAACTGCTTGTTGAGGCCATTTCTCCTGAGGGAGTTTTACTCATCTGCTTCCTTCCATAAACCCGACAACATTTGATGAGTACCTGCAACATGTTCTCTGCAGTCATTCAGATACAAGTTATACTTATCCGCCACAGTGATTAAAGCTGACTTAGTGCTCGTACACACCCATCAACCCGAGATGTGTGTAGTGAGTAGTGTGTGATACCCCGGTTGTTTCTGTGTCTCCAAGTGTTATAAAACCTCTGAGAACTCTAATAATTTAGGGTTAGGTTGAGGAAAGTACTTGACAGAAGTTGCATTCAACAGTGTGAAGAACGTGTGATGTGTCGTTCTTCAACAGTCATGTACGTAAGTAAGATTACTATGGTGCTCTTGAAGTTAAGATTAAGGATAATGATCCAAATAGTTCCACAACTGTTGCAGTAAACTCAGTAAAGCAGAAAAGCAAGTTCTTAAGATGCAATGAAAACGTAACCTTGGTCACAATGTTTTGAAGATCTGTCAGGTATTTAGAGAATCGATGACCTTTCGATCATTAGGTTCAAACAAGAGCCTCTCTGTTGCAGATGCAGGCATCGCAAGTGCTTAGAAAACACTTAACACATCCATCTTCAAGTTCAGGTTTAAATTTGTCAAATTCTGTGTGAATCCTCTCAGCCATTGACCACCAGGATCACCACTCAGAACATTCCTCATTTTACCCC
>OOFE01010869.1:13002-29327 GCA_900323365.1 Monocentris japonica
TTTGTATTTCTCCCTGCCTTTTTCTCCTCCATCAAACTGTCTACCATAGTAGCTTGCTAGTCCTCCAGCATCCCACAAATCCCTGCTTTCGGCACATCACTCCCCCGACTAGGCCGGCCCTCCCTCTGCCTCCTGGAGCACTGACAATAAAGCATTACAGCAGTCAATCCATGTCAACAACAGCTTTGCTTAATTCCTGCTAAACACGTTTAAACTAAATCTTCACCTAATGATGCATAATGATTAGCACTTGCTCTTTATTGTGCTGGCGGCTTGTATCACTTTCAGTGGTTTATTTTACCTGCCGTCAGGAAGATGACTCGGGTGGTCTAGCTATACCAGCCAGCCTGGGAGGGTATTAAGGATCCCCCTTTTGAAAATAGTCAGGTAATTATCACTGCACACACTACAGAGTGTGTTGTCCTCATACAGAACACCTCAACTGAGTTTCCCGCCTGATACCACATGCAGATAAATGTCCTCATCTCAACATTTTAGTGTCTTGTATTTATAAATCATGCAATAGATGTGATTAGTGTCAACTGCTATAATTTATAACCAGCTCAACTGGAAGAGACTAGGAGCACACAGCCACTGAGCAGTAGTGTTGAGAAGGGTGTATACTGAAGCAGCACAGGATACCCACAGAATGCACTTGTGGTCCTTTCCAGAGCTATTCTTTAGGATATCTCTACAAGAGACTTGATGGAAGTCACAGGGTGGGCACACAGCCAGGCTCTCTGATGTGATGCAGATGTTGCCCTGGCCTTGACCTCCTGCCCAAAAAATGCCAGGGCCAAGATGGCACAGGTGCCATACCACCTTCAGTCTTGGGCAGCCGGGACCTGTGCTGAGCAGGATGTGAATAGTGCCAACTCTCCTCCTTTGCTCAATTTTCTCATTATGAAGGTCTAGTCTGCTGGGGCTAAATGGAGGCCTCCCTTGATTCCTATAATCATATACAACCATCCTTTTGATGATGCTAAATGAATGTGCTGAATCTTTGTTCCTCCCCCATCTCTTCTCTCCTATAAAAACTCTATTAATTCTCTGCCATTGTGGAACGTTTTCCTGTGCTATTTCCTGGCTCTGTGCCTGTGCCTTGCTCGCTCTTGGCTTGGTTCGTCTGTTTGACTGCTCCACAGGAACAGACTGGCACTCTAGCTGAGGGCTCCGGGGTCTGCACACACAATCCACTAAACATGTCTCTGTGTGAGGAACTGCACTGCTTTCTCACATGAAATGTGGTAGGAGTCTTGCTTTGCAGTGTATTATGTATATTTCATCAACTGTAATTGTATTATTACACAGTAGAATTACAAATATAATATGTATTATCATTATTATATGTAATATACAGTATACATATAGACAGACAGACAGTACAAGTGTATTGTACACATAAAACTGCTTATAGTACATAGACTACATATTACAATCACACAGAGCATAGAGAACAAATTGGTTCAGATGGTAAAGGAAGTTCAGAACTAAACACATACACTCAAAGGGCAAACAAACATCTGTTACATTTGGAGGTCCTGTGGCCCTCCTAACCCACCGATGTTGAACCAAGCCTGCACACTTGCCAGAGAAACAAATGAGGTCTCTCTCTCCTCCACTGAAGATGAAACACTGCATCACCAAAGCATGTGCATTTGTCTAATCAAGCTGTTGCCTCAGGGTACACTGAATGTAAATGAATAGGCTTGTGTGTGCCAGCCTCTATTTTTGTTCAGACTGGCTGTGCTCGATGATGAAATGGTGCAGTGAACATCAGACAGAAGGGGGCACTAGTGCTCCAGTGTTGGTCTCCTCCCCTGTGGAGCCCTCTCTTCCTCAGAGCTCCTCACAATGGGGATCTGCCTGAGGGGGGAAATGTTGCTTTTTTAGGTCTGTGAGCCCATATCCCTTAATCCCCCGCCATGATTGACAATCATGATTTAGGGTATATGGTGTCCCATTCTAATCCACGAGCAATGATTTCATTTGCATACCTTGCGTGCGTGGCCTCATTTTGGAGGAAGCGTCTGCCTTTGTAAGTGATACAGAAAGAGAGAGAGAGAGAGAGAGAAAGCTGAAGAGAGTGAGTGCAAGATAGAGAATAAGGAAGGGGCGAAAGAATGGATGAGGGAATGTTTGTGTTTTTTTGCCAGAAGGAAGATGATAGCAGTATCCCAACCAAACCTTCCCTATATGCCTGTCCTCTGCAGCACCCTGACACAGAGGTTCACGTTGCACACACACACACACTCACACACACACACACGTGCATATTCAAACACACACTCTAAGGCACAAACACAGAGGTATATGTATAAATGTAAAGATGTATGGAGACACGGGGGGACATGGAGGAACACACAGAGATGCTCCCTCACACGTCGCAAAACTAAATTGGTGTTTGCTCATTTTATAACCAAGTCAGGCTTAATTATAATCATGGGAGTTTGGGAGTTACCGTATAATCTCTAGAAGGTATTAAGAATTACCCAGAGCACACCACAGCAAAAAGAAACAAATACAAATACGTACAATTATTTCCCAGTCATAACACCCAAGGGAGTGTGAATCAAATAATGCTCACTGTTTGGTATGCCCACAGAGACCATTCATCCTCCTTTATATCTACTGAGGAAGTGGGACAGATGTGAAACACTGGCAGAAAGGTCAAAAGGGTCGCATCTCGGTGTAAGGTAGCGGTAGTGTAGGGGAGAGAAGTAGAAATCAGGGTTTAATCTTAGATGTAATCTAATACTGAATATCAAAATTACAAAATTTAAACGTGTAACATTTCAGAATGATAATACACTAAGGATTACATGTCTTTCAGATTTAAGATTGTAAAAAATGCATTGTAAAAAATGATATAATTGCCAATCACTAAAATCACAAAATTAAGTTGGAATTATATTATTATTATATGAATTATGAATTATATTATTATGATGATTTAGTTATTTCAGCTCATTCTGGTCTGTTATCACTAACAATAATAATAATTTAATAAAAAGGGAGTTGGATCACATTACCTTGTTACAAGAGGTGAGGGAATGTAGTCTACATATGGCGATGAAATACAGCCTTCTTGTGAATCAATAAAAGCATTGGACATGCAGTCATTTCCTTGTGCATTACTTACTTACATATATCATACTACATCATATATCATCCACACTGAAATACTCCAATAACAACGATGCCATTTGACAAGCAAATGTCACATATTCCTAATCTGTATTTATCTGATTTTGAATCCCCGAGGCAGCGTCACCAAGGTTCTGCTCTCAATACAAGGAATAGATAGTGAGGCGTCTTCTTCTTCTCACTAATCACCACCTCATACCATCCCTCCTGACTGACTGAGCCTGGCCAGGTCTGTGTGACAGAGGACTTCCCTTTGGAACAATAACAGTCTGATAATCTCTTCTTATCTCCAGTGTGTTTAATGCCTGGTTAACAGGCTGTCTACTTGATGGGTGTCTGTCCACGCCTCCACCGTAGAGGAACGATCGTGTCACCATGAACCTGGGGAAAAAAAAAAAACAGTTTACAGTGACTGAAGGCTGCGGTAGAGCAGGTCAGACTGGTGGCAAATAGAGGGAATGAAATAGAAATTAAAGAGAAAAAATAATGAATGTTTTGTGATATTATATGAAAAAAGCACATGATGGTCTCTGTTTATCAAAGGAACGTGCAAGTGAATGGATAAATGAAATGCAGGTTACAAAATATTTCCAGTTCTGGTAATCTCTCATTGAAATCTTTTTTTTTCTTTTTGAAAGGTGAGGGTACCGTCACAGGAGGGAAGGCCTATAAGAGCCAAGTGTCCAGGTGTGGCCAACCATCCACGGTGTCTGCTGCCTACCTGTCCTGAGCTTGCCTCACCCTTGGGCCTCACCCAGCCTAGTCCTGACCTAGAATGTGAGTGTGGGAGGTGACGTGGGATTAGCCAGCCTGAGGGTGTGTGTACTCCAGCATCACACCCATCATCCCACCTCCATGAGCCATCCCACCCTTTCTACAATTAGCTCTGTTTACCAGGCCTGGCCTAATTGATTCCCTCTCTTTATCTCTTTACCTCCTTAATTTTGTTATTAAGTGTGCGGGAAAGGCGCGAAAGCTCCTCTTTTTCCAATTTTGCGAAATTATACTCTTGTACTTGATCCAGCTAACAGGATTTTCTTAAATTACTTTATAAAAGACCATCTTTTAACTTTCCTCTTTCTCTCTCTATCCATTCATTAGCAGGTCTGCCTCAAGGCCTGCTCACATCAATTTCCTGGGTTAAAGTTACAAACTTAGGCAGCTCAGCTCAACGCTCACGGTGGTTTTGTGGACGCGAGGGGGTGGTTGGGGGTGGAACGGGGGCGAATTATTAATTTGTGAAGTATTAGAAAAATAAAGAGATTGAATTAAGAGTATTGGTCCTCTGTTATCCAGCATGGCTAGCCTCAGGGACGCACTGTGGTGGAGGACATTATGCTAATGCTCTCTCTCTCTTTAGTCCGCTATCTTCCATTCTCTCTTCTTCCCTCCCTCGCTCTGTCTCTTTCTCTCTCTCTCTCCCGCAGTCAATCTCTGCTCCCCTACAATCTTTGTCTCTCCGTCTCTGTCTCTTTAATCTTCATCAGTCGGCAGAGACAGAGTGTCTCCTGTCAAAACAGCTCTCCTTCTCTCTCTCTCTCTCTCTCTCTCTCTCTCTCATCTCTCATCTCTCATTCATGAAGTGTTGATTACATTCCCAAAATCTCCAAGACCAAATTAAAGGGCAGGAAGCAGGATACAAGACATCCATGCTCCCTATTAAAAGCAAAGGTTACGATATTCCTCCTGAATGCTCTCACTTTCACACAAATAAAACCTACAGCTTATTGCCAAATCACCTCATCTCTCTCCTCATCTTAGAAGTAGATAGTTAAGTCAATGAAATATTTTCCTATTTAATATAGACAGGTTAAAGACACTCCTCATCCATAATCCATAGAAATAAACCAGAAAGCCTGAGCATGTGATGTGTGTGAACTTTGGTCAATATTGATGTTCGTTTAAGAAGGCAGGCGTCCTATAGTAAATAGCAGGCGGGTGTCCAGGTAATTAAGCCTCAAGACCAGGCAATTAAGCCTCCATTAGAAGAAGGAGCAGGCTGGATGATAAAAGGTGGATGGCCAAAGGGGGGTGGAGAGGAAGAGGAGGTGGAGGAGGAGGGCAGCGAGGCATGGTGTCAGTAACAAGGCCAGTAATCTTACAGCAGGAGGGGTTCCCACCAGCGCCGGTGGCATCCTGTTCCGCGCGTGGCACTAGAGGCAGAACAGACAGGTTTGATGTTGGCAAATATTAGCTTCATGCAGGACGTGGGTGAATTCCCTTTGACAAGCTCGTTGCATATTCAGGGACAGATGTTTCCGCGGCAGAGGCGAGGATGAGGAGGAGGGCGGGCGGCCGAATGAAAGGCCTGAGATGGCAGAGTTGCTCTCGGAGGAGCAAGTAATTGGCCCCTCGACGGTAGCGGTGACAGACAGAGGCACTCACACACACACCCCCTTTCCCTCGCTCATCTCCTCTGCCTCACTCCCCCTCTCCCCAGATCTGATAAAGGTAAACGTGTAGCAAATTTGTCATTTGATGAGGGAGGATTTCCACAAACAGAGCTGACATGATGAGCCTGTGATCTGCCTGTATGAGAGTCAGCAGGGGCCCAGGCAGGCAGAGATCTCAATCCTCCCTCTGCCTCTTCCCCCTCTCGCTCTCTGTCTCTCTCTCTCACACACTGTCACACACACACACACGCACACACACTCCTGGCTGTGAACACACAGAGCCTCAGACTCAGTAATTGCTGCCTGCCATCCATATCTTTCTCCTTCTCCGTCTCTGAGTCCCTCGCTCTGGTGCTGTCTATCTCTCCTCCTCAGAGACATCCTCTGCTTTTCCCTTCCTCTTTTCTCCATCAAATAAAGGACCCGGCCCTCGCCTCAGCATCACACTCAATTTCTGACTCTTTCACTTATCTCGGGGGTCCATGCCTGCAGGCTGCTCAATTATCCACACTCACCTAGCTTCTTCTCGCCCATGCAAAAAATATTTCCAATGCCATATTGACAAGTTAAAGGGGTTAATGGTCAAGAGCTCAGACACAGACATGAGCTGAGTGATAAAGTTGCAACACATTCAGTTGATAACAGGCACAGTGATATAATACAAGGATTTATGAATGGGTTTTTGAGGACTCGTGTCAGATGGATTCAGAAGGACTAACTTAAATGAAGTTTAGTGATGGTGACCCATCCAGGCTCCTCAACCAGAAACTGACCTCTATTACCGCCATCATTCTCGCCAGCATAGCCCCTCCCTAGCGATTATGAACACACTCTTTCAACGTGATCATGGGACTCTCCTCTGACCATAAAAACACATCTTCCTCATCCCACCTCACCTAATTGCTCTGCACTTCTGCACTCCTCTGTTCTACCCCACCCTCTCTCTCTCTCTCTCTCTATCAGCCATTGAGTCTTTTTCCTGTCCATCTGATTTGAGAGGGAGTCACTGGGTTTGAGTCTTTCCACTCAGAGGTAATGGTCCTGCCTCTGCTTAGTCCCATGACTCTAATCCTGGGACTCGGGACCCAAGCTACTGCTCTCCTCCATGCTGCCTGCTCAATAACCCTATGTCTGTCTGAATTGCCTGCTGATGTTAACCCTTTAGCATGACCTACATGTCCTGTATGCGTCTGGATTGTATTGTTTTGCACCAGTAAAGCATCTTCTACAGGACAGGACCAGAGCTCGGTATGTATTCAGTCCACTCCAATCTCCTATTACTCCTCTATAGGGAGAGGGTCCCCAGACTGTTTATCAAGGCACAGCACCCTGGAACATCATTAGAAAAAAGGCACTGCTGCCTGGGAGAGGTCTTCTGTGGTGGGAGAGGAGGAAAGGAAGGGGCAGGGGAGGGAGCTCAGAGGAGAGCTGAACTTTGTTAATGGAGTGTTTCTCTGTGCAAGTCACTCAGCTTTGAAAGCCAAGCCCCCTGGGTGAGGACTCTGAAGCACAGGAATCAGACATGCACAATCAGTTCCACTCCTTAAATCTCCTTTAGAATCATATCTATTTGAGCAGCCTTTCCTTAATTTATTTCTCTATCAGTTAGTGGGATGTGATCTGGCGAAGTGCTTCGGGAATAGGAGGCACCGCTAAATGGTGAAACAGAGAAGGTTCCTCTCTTTCTCTCTGTCACTCTGTTTTCTGCTCCCTCGCTGATTTTCACACATACTCGTACTCCCTATCTCTCCCCCTCTGCCCTCACCATCCATTTAGGCAGCGCCTCTGACTAATTTGCCCATCACGCTTGCTGTCTGGTCGTTTACGGTTGAAGATGTTTTGACGTGTCTCTCCCGGCTCGCTCTCTCCACTGGCACTGTCTCCACTATGATTAAGAATATTCTGATAATAAGCAAATGCCAAGAGTCACCGAACGGCTAAGGGATCTGGAGTGCCACAGTGTGAGAGAGTGTGTTCCTCTGCTTCTGTGGAAAAAATGCTCAGAGAGAGCACTGCACGCTCAACCAAGGGAAATGTGAGCCAAACTGCAGAAAGAGAGGTTTCTAGAAGTCACTGTGCTGAGAAAAAGAGTGACAATGTTCATGTACACATTAGATTTCTTAGACCAGCACCACATTCAGATTGACGTCTGGCCTATACAATAGCAACTCTTGATTAATTACACAGACATTTCACCCCGCTTCTGATATGTTCATGGGGGTTTGCCTGGATTTGGCCCCTGAGGGCAGTACCTGGACCCTTGGGGCCATGGAGTGTGCCTGTGGCTAGCCACGGCTAAAATGGATGTGGGCGCCGCGTGCATGTACCCACGTGGCCCTGCTGGAGGCCCTCTATGAGCACCGAGTCAACGGCGCTTGCCATCCAGTGGCTCACTCCGGAGGTCACCTTGTTTGACTCTTCCCACAATGCCCTTCGAGAAAAAAAGGCGTCACTGACAGGAAGAATGTGCCAGGCCACCACGGCAGCCCCCCTCATAACCCTCCACCTCCCCAAACCTCCACCCACTGGACTCACCAAGTGATTAGTTGGGGATTAAAATATTTGCTGTGCAAATATCTGCCTTGGCTGTCTGACCCAACACCATAGTTCAAAGACATGGGCTTAACCAACTCTTCTCTTTACTTGACAAACCATCAAGTCATCCCCAGACCACACCCTATCCAGGCAGTGAGTCATTTATATCCTTTGTCCAGTGAGAATAAAGATAAGCTGATGGGGGTTTGAAATTATTAGTCTCAGTGTGTATCTAAACAGTGTGTTGGCCTGTTGTGCTAAAATGGCTTGTCGAGCGTACTCCATGTGAGAAGCTGAAGAGAATGCTAGTGAAGCGTTGATGGATCATGTGCCCCATTGATACCGAGGTAATAACTAGGGGGGCCTAAAGGACATGAACATGCACACTGTGGATTACTGTGGACAAGCTTTGACTGGCCGTTGAAAAACACAAAGCTTGTAAAGAGGAAAACATTACATTTCAGCATTCATGTTTTTCCTGTGGGGTAGCTTAAATTGTTTTGATTATTATGATTATCATTATCACTATTATCATTATTACTAGTAGTAGTATATTATTATTACATTATTATTATAACTTGTTACAAGACTTTACCAATGGGGTACAATAATTGATCTTGAAAGGTTAAAGTGTGCAATGAGTTTGAAATATCTGAATACAAGTAAAATATTTAAGATTGTTGATAATTGTAGTAATGACTTTGTTAACATCACTGCTGTCTCCGATCTCTAGAAACTAAGAGAGAGTTTGACTGAATGATTGAAGAGAGACAGCAGGGTTAGGGTTAGGCACCCTAAGATGATTTTGAGAGTCTTATTTTTTCTAATTGAAAAACAGAAAAAAATCAGTCCTCATTTGCCAGTTAAAGCTCAAACAAATATTCTGTGTCTCAACAGTTATCTTTCATTTTTTATTAAAAGAGCTGCTCTCGTAACGACACTGCAGTCTTGACTCTCTGGTTTCTAGCTTTAGGAGAGAAGTGATAATTAAGAAGTTGATAAAAGTCCACTCTGTCTCAGGTAGCAGTCCAAAACTGTGGCACCGGAGACACCCAAAGCTAATACAACCTCTTGCTGAATAGCAGTAAAAAAAATTTTTTAAAAAAAACATGAAAAAATCTATTATTAGCTTTTAAGAGTAGTTTATGAGCACTGAGGAAATGTCTTTTTTAAATTTCCACATAAAGTGCTGATTGCAGGGGAGATGAAGAGAAGTTGCCAAGTACATTATTGCCCCTCAGGGTCAAACAACATGCACCCCTGAGGACTTACACCACTCAGCAAATTAAGAGCGGGCTCTGTGGCTGGGGCCATCCACCTTAGCAGCCTCCATCTCTCCACAGAACAATACAACCTGCTCTACCACCGCAGAGCATTCATCTCAGCTCTATGCCCAGTCTTGTTATTCCTTTATTATGAGCCCTGGCCTAGTAACTCAGGGGGCTAATATTGTTTTGCTTCCGACGGTCATTTGGCACAGAGTGTTCTTAATTTCTTGCGCCCCCTCTCTCTCCAACCTACCTTTCCTTTGTGTGTCATGAGGGAGGGGGCAGACAAGGCATGTCGGCAAAATGCAAAGGTTTAATTACTTTTTGTTGAATTAATTAAGGAGGAAAAACTTGTTCTTGGGGAACAAAAGTGAGGCTGGCTGGAGGCAGTAGTCGGGGATGGGCGTGGGGCACAGGGAAAGCGTCATAGCAGCCTGGCAGACTCAGAGGATTTAATTTAGAGTGGGTCTCCTGGAGGGCCCGTCTACCAGAGCCCTGGGCCCCACATCGACCACTTGGAGGGTCTTATTGGTACCAGGCTTACAGCCATCCATCACTGTCACGCCACCCTTGGAAGCCAGGGCACACTGTAGAGGGACTGCATCAACACGAGTTGCTTGTAGAATCTAGTCACTGTCTGCAGGATGGGCGCTTTAAAGCTGAAAAAATCATAACAAGAATTCGTTCTAAATTTATGAAAATAAGCAACTCGATATAAGAGAGGGCAATAGGACTCTGATCTGGGATGTCAGAATAGAATTTGTTGATGCATCAAATGTTTGTTTTAGTTTTTACATCCTAGTGACATATATTCATAGTAGTGCTATGAGTTTTGAACCAGAAATGTACACATACCCCTATAAAACCCTCCTCTGAAATCTTCCCAAAATAATTCCCAAATAATTGTGTTGTATGAATGACAAGGAGCTGTTTCAAAGTCGTTGACTAGGAGGTTTTTGGAGTTGGATTTGCCTGAAGTGCATATTTCAGTAATCTTGATAATTCCCAACCAGAAAATACACCCTAATGTCCAAAACGATCCAGGACACCTTGACACTGGAGAGCGGGTGCTTAGGGATACCAGATTTTACTGTTGAGGTTTCTGGAGGTGTCCCATCTCTGATGGGAGGTGCCCACTTCATAACACACCTTTTCTCTAACATCTAATAGCTGTCGACATCAGCTCTCAACTGATGACTATCTTAGGGTCTGTCATCTATTTATCACACTCCTTACACACTTGTCTTGGACAGGTTTGCTTAAAATAGCAAATCACTGATAACTATTGCATTGACATGATAAGCCTAATAAGGGAAGAAGTGGGGAAAATGTATCTAGTTGTAAGAGGACGGCGGAGTGAGGGCTGAGAGAATAGAAGAGAATGGAAGAGAATAGAAGACAATAGAAGGTTGAGTCAGCGGCTAAAATGGATCCACTGTTTAATTCATAGTTTTGGTCTTTGTCCAGATGTTTCACACTGCCTCACGCTTATCTGGATCCATCGGCTCACTGATAGTTGCTCCACTGTGCCACTGTGCCACTGTACATTTTGGAAATCGTTATCTCTATGCTGCTAAGATTGTATTCCGTGTCCCTGTTTTGAACCCTTATCTGCCCATCACACCACAATATAGATGTCCAATAAAGACATGAACCGAGATTCTTTCAAGCACATGAGAAAATACTTAGCTTGGCGCGCAAGATAACTACACGATGTGTTGCAGTGTGTTTGTTTTTGTGTTTTTGTGCTTGTGGCAAAGGGGGAGGGGAACGTTGTTTGAATACTACATCCAAAGTGTGCATGACAGAAATATCACCAAATTAGATGTCTCTAATCCCTCAGGAATATGAATTAGGCTGGAATGAATCAGCCCTCAAATGAGTAGGTGTTTTGAGGAAAGAGAGGCACTGCTATAGCACAAGCTGTAGCCGGTAAACAACAATCCACAATGAAAATACAAACAGGAAAGCAAGTGAGCCTGCCAGAGGAAGATGCCAATGAGATCTGAGACATTACATTCAGTATCACAAACAATACCATAGTGGCATTGTCGACTGAGGATTTTACTTCCCTTGTTTCCTACCGTTTGGCTTAATGTATACAAAGAAAATATGGTACAGTTTTTGCTCGGTTGCTTGTGAGGGCTTTTTGCATTTGCTTGGTTTGCCGATATATTTAATAGATGAAGATTTAGTTCCAAAATGAGAATACAGTGACTAAATGGTAACTTATTTGTCATTTGTTTATGAGCAGAGATCTAAACCTGAACAGACTGAGCAACTTCATGCCGTTTAAAGTACTTTGATGTAAAGAGAAAGTTAACTACAGCTAAATGTAAATGGTAGTGGATCTAGTCGTGTTGTCACTGCCAGTGATTCGCTGATCAAAGCTGTTACTTCTGCAGCCTTTGGGTTCGTCAGTGTGTGTGAGCCGAAGAGCTGGTGCTGAACTAATGCCCACCATCACTGGGGTGTAGAGTAACTGTAGTTAACTGCTACCGGGTGGCCGTGCAGCCCCTCAGCTCTGTGTCTCTATGTCTGTCTGCCCACCCACAGTATGGAGGTGTTCAAATCTCCATTGGGACAAATCTGCATCTCTCTGGCCAACGGCTCCCTCTCTCTTTCTGTTTCTTTCTCACTCGCAAACATATAAACACACAGAAAGATTCACTCCTCCCCTACTATGGCTGGTAAGTGGCAGTGATGGCAGCCAGTGTTAGCGCTACCTCTACAGATTATCCTTTTAAGAAGCTTCAAACAGTTTTTAGGGGGTTAACAAAGTGGCAAGCAATTCTCCCTTTCTCTCCCGCCCTCTCTCTCCCTTTCTATTCTCACACACTCAAAAAGGTATAAGAATGAATGCGTACACACACGGTACACAGATTCACACATGAGCAGCATCAAAACACAGTGAGGTGTTTGTGCTGAAATGCAAGGGGGACTTCCCTGCCAAAGCTCTGCAGCCATGCTAATGAATTCTCAATTAAAAGCGGTGTAGCGTAGCCTGTAATCTATAAGTGTGCACTATTTTAGAGGCACCATCTTCCCCCTTAATCACACTATCAAGTTGTGAGATCAATAAAGCTTAGTGCTTAAGCTCTGTTTTATTTTAGGGAGGAAAATGGAGGCAGTGTACTCTGTAAATGTTCTTACTGGCACATGTGAATTTCTTAGCACTCAAATTAAGCAGGATTAAGGGGTGGCGGGGGGACAGAGAGGGACAGAGGGGGAGCACCGGCTTCTTCAGGCTCCACCTCATGTGACAAAAGCTGAGTGTGGTCAGCCAGACTATCTGTCCAGCAGCAGCCAGACGTGGGAGCTGTAAGACTGCCCTCACAACACAACCGCAACAGTGACACATCTTACGAGACAGACCACGCCTTTGTTGTTCCTACACAGCAAAATGGTCAGTGTTAATGTAACCCTGGGAAGTGTAAAAAAACAACACTATGCCAGGGTTGAAGTAAGTCCCACTACCATCAGAGTTAATTTAACACTTTTAGATGGTTCTGAACAGCCGCTCCAGAGCCTAAGTTCCTTAGGATAGTTAGGAATAGTATCTGGATATTATAGTGATACCATAGGGGATCGAAATACCATTAAGTACAATAAGGTCACTATAAACTCACAAAACCCCATGAGAATATTATAGTGAGTATTCATCAGGGTAACAACCTACGGACTGTTTTGCTGCTGTGAGACGGCTGTACTAGTACTGAGGGTACATAAAGAAAAGTGCAGTACAAGTCAGGGAGGATATTGTTGCTTTCGGACACCTATAGTTTAGTAGTGCTTGAATTGCGGTGCTGTACAGAATGAGTTAGGGAGTATGGATGGATAGAACAGAACTTGGGGCAGTTGATCTGTTGTGCCTCGCCTCACCCAAAACAGATTATACTCTTCAGCCAAGCCTCATGATTACCTTCCCTCTCCCTCTGCTTCTTTCTCCCTCGTTTTCTGTTTCTCTCTCTCTCTCACACACATACACACTCACACATGACTAGATTGCGTTGACCGAGAGCAAATGAAAGCAGCCAGACCTAGAGAATGGATGAGGCTATGGCCATAGTGTGAGGAGGGGAGGAGGCCCCAGCACGCTGAAATAGCTTAGGCTCCAAAAGAAATGAGATCCAGGCACTTATTTGTCAGGGTGTCTGCCTGCTCTTTCCCCGTCTCTGCACTGTGTGAATATGCATGAGGATTTGAGAGGTATAAATAGCGGAGGTGTCCATATTGCCACTGCGTTTTCCATCAGCACAGAGAAAGGCTTTAATGGGCTTATTATGAACCGCATTACATCACCAACGGCCAATTACAAATTCCTTAAGGGAGAAGGAAAGGGAAAGCTTACTCTTGGGCAAAGTTTATACAGCTGAAGTCACATGCCCCCATGTCTAAGGTTGAGGTGAACGCACTGCTCCGATAGGTAGATGTATGACGTACGATACTGCCTGTATGTTGCTCGATAGTCATGTTTTGTCGCGTTGCCTATCCATTCCATCCTTCATCACATCTCTACTTTATATTATCCATAACCTATTTCCCATTGTGTTGCTTTGTCCCACGGCCTGGTTTGTAAAAAATGTAGCTGTATTAAATCATTGCTGAATATGTGCCAATGTACAGCTTATAAAATGAACACTCTTAATGACAACTATTAAAGGCATTTAGTTGTGTACCTAAGTCTTTCATACCTGGAATTGCAAACCAATTTCACTTTGAATGTACATGAACAATTGCACTATGAAGTGATGCTAACGTCATTAGCATCGCTGACACATACATATACCCTAGGTTAGAAAAGGCCAAAGCAATTATGGCTTTGAATTATATATTGCATGCATTATATTAATTGAATAGTAGTCTAGGTCTCTCGTGGGCCTGAAGTCGTGGAAAATGAAAGAAAAACTTAGTGGTATTTTCTTGGTATTGGTATTTTGAGAGTCAGATCCCTCCGTGCATTTCTGAATATGATCTTCGCTTATGGTGTTTAAATTTGTTTAGCAGCGTGCACCCTGGCCCAGTTCTACCCGTACTTCCTGATGGGGTTTCTCTCAGTCAGACTTCTGCTCCACTTTCACCTCACAGTTCTGTCTCTGACCCACTTTGATTCACTCTACCTGGTTGGTCCTCGTCAAGGTCCCATTAGAGCCAACTGCTTAACGTGGAGAGAGAATGAAACTACTGAGATGTTATGAAATGAATGACATCAACCACAAATTCATAGTATTATGGACATGGAAGTGGAAAAATGATATGCCGCCATCCCATGGGGGTAGAGATCTAGCGATAAACATGAGGATGCGTCATCAGAGAATGGTAGTTATATGGTGCGGGGTGTGGCTATAGGGAACATTCAGGGAGAGCACAGAGGGTCACAACCAGAAAGCTCCCTGTACGGCTGGAGAGAATGAGTACAGCCATGTGAGATTAACATGGGAGATATGGCCAGAGCCAATGTAGGAGAGAAAGAGAGAGTGAGATAAGTTGAGGAGGGTGGGCGAGAAGGAGATGAAGCGGTGATCTCATGATAAGCCTGATAGAGAGAGGGCTCAGAGTCCTCCCAGGGAGCAGGTTGGGGGAAGCGGAGGCAGCAGGCAGTGCACCGGGCACCCCTGCCATCAGCAGGACCTTAGCACCAGCAGAGGGCCTGCCACCGGGTAGGTGCCAGTGCAGATGCAGACGAACGGGCGGAGGAGAGAAACAATTGGGCAGGGGGCAGCAGGCTGGGCATGAGGGGAGGGAGATAGAAGGAGAGAGGGAGCTAGGGAGAGGGTACCATCCCCGCCGCTCTTTATCGCAGCCATTGATCGTGGCGTGTGTGCATTGATCCAAGTCGACCATCTGCTAGAGTTAGATAAGCGTGCGAGGGCCTGGGCATTGTGCTGTCACTCATGGAGTGTGCACTAAGAGAGAGAGAGAATGAGCGAGATAGAGGGAGAGTGAGATAGAGAAAAAGGGAGTGGTAATGTTGAGGAAGGAGGGTGCTTTGGCTGCAGGGAATTATGGGGGCAGGATTAGCCTCCTCACTTGCAGGAAACAGAATTTTAAACGGCTGTCTCCTGGCTCCCTCACACAGACACACACACCACCCCCTCCTCATGTCTTCTCTCCCTGCCCCCACCCTGACTCCTCTCACACTCTCTATTACAGTCAACTTCATCAGAGCAGCTTCAGTGTGTGCCCCCAGATGCTACGGGGTGGATAGTCTCTACGACTGTTCGATGGCCTTGAGACTCGGTCCTGACACTCTCTTCGTCTCTCATCGTCTTTCTCTCTCCTCTCGTCTTGATTTCTTTCTGTTCTATGCCAACCATAACAGATGTCTGATGTCTGTATTCATCAAGTGTCACCATCATCATTACCATCATCATCATCTAATGGCCTTGGAGATTCTTACCACATGTCTATATTAAATGCAGTTTCTGGGGATGGCTCTAAAGATGGTGCTGGCTGACCTCACATTGGGACAAAACTACTACAAATGACAAATCTCATTTAAGGGGCCCTGAAATGAGACTCATTTTTTATTGATCATTTCTTAAAAATCTGTTTTGATCCATCAGTAGAGGGAGACTTTGGAAGGTGCAGTCCTCACTTTTTTTGAGTTATTCACAATTGGCTGCCTTTTTGTTTTATTGGCTAATCCAGCAGGATTTAGAAAGAAACAATATGGTGTATCGCAATCGGCATTTGTGTACAGCGGTAAGCCCATGTGCATTCGGCTGAGTGGCACCTGTCCCCTTCCCCCTGGCTTGTAGTCTTTCTAGAAAATGGAAAATACAGAGGACTCAGGAAATATTTTGGTTGCCAGGGAGACCTATAAAAGAGCAACTGCAGCAGCATCAGGGCCGACCTGAGGGGGAGAGTGGCAGCAGAGAGAGCGTGTGCTCTTGCAACCAAGGAGCCTACCATGCCCCCGCCCTCACCCCAGAGCTCGCCCTATCTTCTGTGCAACTGTCTTTATGTCTATTCTGCTCTG
>OOFE01010870.1:0-32453 GCA_900323365.1 Monocentris japonica
ATTTTTATTTTATCGTGCACACACACACACACACACACACACATACACACACACACACACACACACACACACACACACACACATATAAATATTGCATTTCTTAAATTACACTATACATTAGATAAGCAATGATACTAATTGAGGACTAAAACTAATTTAAAGTAATTTAAAAATATATATATCAAATGGAGTGAAAGAATGACAAAGAACACCAAGCAGTAGTGGATAGGGGCTCAGGACTGAAGTGGCATTGTTTGTCATGTCGCAACACCACATATCCTGCTTCCTTTGGTTTGGATATCATTGAAAATGCATTACAACCGCTGGCTACAACACTGTGATGACAGAGCGAACTGTAATCATTGAAGGCTGTCAGACAGTTTGTTTTGCTGGTGACCCAGTGGCAGAGGATGGATGAGATTCACTTCAGAAAACAGCAGTTAAAAATGTTCATTATAAAGTCAAGAAAACACTGTCAACCAACACCACTTATGTTTGTGTTTAATGAAGGTCATCCATGATTGGACTCTGTACAGATTCTGTCAAGTCACAGGCCTTGCAGTAGACAGGAAAAATACTTTGGACATTTCACTGTAAGTAAACAATGGCGTAATGTCTTTAAGGCCCGGGGGTGTTGACTGAAGCACAAAGTCAGATTTCCTGGATTTAGGATTTAATGTTTTTTGCGAGACACAGAAGAATTGGCTACTCGGGTTGGTCAACAGATATAACATAGATGACGAGAAATTGAAATGTCATCATGCTTTAGTCCTAAAACAACTCATCAAAAAGTAGATTATTATTATTTTAGCATCCATAACAGATCATTTGGAATAATGGTAGGCAGACAAAAGAGACTGAGGTTACTGCATATGAGCAGAGGCATTGTAAATCATCATGAGATCTGGATGGCTGGTTATTCATCCGCACCATATGTACAAAGTGAGTTTCAAATTGGAAACACTTCTGTTTGGTGTTCCAACGGCATGAGCAACAATTTAACTTCCCTTCATCTACTCACCAAATTACCTACTTATAATAAGGTAGTAACATAATATAAGGTAACATAACATAAGGTAGTAACATAATAATCATATAATTCCCTTGTTTACCTTTATAACTACTGTATAATTATGAGTAACCATAATTACACAATGATTCACAGCTACTTTCCAGTTCACTATATGAAGCTACCAGATGAAAAAAAAATTTTAAAAATAAAAATGAATATTTAAACACAGTCCAGTATTCATAGCAAATTGGTTTAGACATTTCTTTCAGTACATGTTGGTTTGTGTTTTAGACAGCATCTGGTGAGAAGTGGATGTGTGCTATTAACAAGTCCTCTGGTTGGGGTCCCACCCCAGCATGGCTGCTTGTAAATGGCACTCTCTTATGGAGACAAATCACCCACTGGTTAGGGTTTCAATGAAAGGGGATACAGTTAGAGTACATAAATAAAGCCTAAGGAAGCACCACTAACCATGTGATACTCAAACTTACTCAGTGATACTCAGACTTTTTGTGGCCAAGAGCCAGGTTTCACTCTAAAGAGACTCGCCTAGCAGAAAGAGCTCACAGTGTACAGTATGTATGGAAACTGAATCTGTGGCAGAGGCTAAGCTCAGATGGTTTTCAACAGGCACATTTAGCTGAACAGATGAGATGGATGAACCATTAAATAGCACCCAAAAATATGGGGACAGCTGTGTGTTGTAACTGCAACGTGTAGAAAGGCTGCAGTCATTACTGGGATTTTAATATGTATTTCAGCCAAAGAGAGTCAAAGAGATGTCTGTTGTAGGGAAAGGAAGGAAATATCCCGCTGATTGCTTATTAAAACCTGACAGGCACAGTCATGTGTGAGAACAGCGCAAAGTGTGAACAGGCATAACATGTAGAATTAATAAGTGGTACGGAAACACAAAACAACACAAAGGGAATTGTCAGGAAGTGAAATCCAGGTTGACTCTCCGAGGCAGAACACAAATTACATTATGGTCACATAAGGTGTTCTTTCATCTGGACCTATTTCTTATTATCACTCTCTGAGTGGCACAGAAAAAACAGCTTAATACACAGGATAGGATCCATCCCTTATTGTTGCCAGATGCCTGAATGATAAGGTACAGTGGGATTTTATTTCTTGTAATCATGGCTGACTGTAAACTTTTACATACACTTACTGTATGCTGACATTATAGACAGAATTAAAGAGCTTGGTTTTCCTATTCCCATGCATAGTGACCAATAAATGATTAAATGGACGACTGGGTGTTTTAATGATGATTCTTACAAATTAAAGGGAGTTTTCTGGTTGTCTTCATAGTTGAGAAAATGTCTACAACTAAATCAATATGATGCGTGATGTCGTCTCTGTCCTATGATTTGACCTAACCGAGAAGCTGACAACAGCCGGTGGAGCACTTTACTGTGAGATAGTGTATCACACAGCTCATGGATCAAATTAGCAATTACAGCTTTGAAGTTCATGAGGTTTTAAAAAAAAAACATTTTGCATCTCACATGGTTGACTTCCCCATCATCTTCATATTTGTTCACAGCTGTCACATTGATTCTCTTCCTTATCACCAGAACAAGGGAATATTGTTTTATCATTTCTGACTGAAAGCATGCAAACACTCAACCTGTCGAAACCCTGCTGGGGTGTCTTAGGCTCTGAACTGGAAAACGCAGGCTGCCTCCCTACAGTTTTAGACGGCCTAAAGCAGGGGTTCTCAAACATTTTCATGTCACAGATCCTCAAAAAGACACACACTAGGCCACAGACCCCCATTTGACAAGATTTTGTTCTGGGGACTCCCATATTGTAAGATTTTTGTTGTTGATTTAGATAATAGTGATAATAGTGGTGAGAGTGACACCAGTGAATGGACTAGTCATTCTCATACGCCCCTTTAATTTGGATGATTTCTAGTGAATTAAGTTGAACTAGTCATCATATTCATAATTTTGCTGGGGACCCCCTCAAGGACCCTTCGGGGTCCCCGTACACCACTTTGAGAACCACTGGTCTAAAGGTGTATGAAGTTAATACAATTGTGATTGCCTGCAATTATGGTGAAAGAGATTAAGTTGAAAATGTGGTGAATAGGTGTACATTCATCAGAAGAATGGGTGGCTCATTTCTTATCTGCAAGCACAATCAACAGGTGTTTCATAAGGTAAACACTTGGATGATTAATCGCCCTCCTTTCCCAAAGAGCACATTCAATATCCAGTGACCGACCAGAGACATTAAACATTACCAAAGAATAATATTTTACAGAACAACAATACCTTTTGATTGTCGTGTCCATGGAACGAAGTTTATATGACTTGGTAATGAATAATATTCTAGTGCTTTGTTTGCCGACCATAGAGTGGACTCCCACTGGGTACTGACTGCATTTCTCTTTGAACTGGCTTTTAGACTGACAAAAACAAACATTTACCAAAAACAGGCCCATTCATATTTCATAATAGGGCTCCCACGTGAACACTCAATGTACATCATGCGTCATATACTAAAACAGATATATTTTTTTGCACACACTACATCAGATGAATCTGATTACGATTGGAGCTCCAGACTAAAGTCTATTCACAAATGCATACAAAGCACACCGCGCACTCAAATAAACCTGGGCTGCTTCTGTGGTTATGCAGTGTTTCATGACACCCTGTTTGCTGTGAAGTACTGAGCAGCTTATTAATCAGTGGTGAGAGGCCTCCCATCCATCCAAGCACATGGCTGCCTGCCTGTGGAACATTTTAAAGCCAAGCAGGTCCATACAACAACCATTAAAAGCACAGAGAGCCATATCACTGTAAATTATTTAGCTGGGAGAGGGTAGTAAATCAGTGTGAGTGTCATATACTGAACATGGCATATGCTGGAGTGAAAAATGCATACAGAGCGGCTATTCACACTTGGCGCTGAACATGGCATTTAAAACCCTGTGCCGTCCGACATCTCTCCACAGCCCTGTCAACTTCAGTCACAACTAATTTATTGAAGCTGATTATGAATGATCCATTTTAAGAATTTGAACAATTCGGCTGAGTATTGAGCTTGCGTACGGTGTATGCTGTGGCTTATGTTATGTTTCAAATCAATGTTTTGCCACATTGTTATTTCAAAGAATGAGGCAAGCAGAAAAGCTCTACGGTGCATCATAAATGGAAAAATGTGTTCAGTCCAAGGCGTATGGTGAACAAGAATACTGACTCAAACCATTTTGTGGCTTTAATGGTTATACGAGGAAAGTGTTACTGAATCCGTATTATGTGAGTTACTCAAGCCTAAACAGCCCAAACTAAACATATTGTAGTTTGGTCATGATCAGTCTTTCTTTGTACAGCTATTCAAATATTCCATTTGTAATTTAGAGGCAAGAGTTATTCCTGAACGTCAGTGCTTGAGATCTGACTTGTCGACAGACTTCAGCGTGACTGACACACTCATCAAACTGAGAATCCTTCTTGCCTGAGGGAACTGTGATACCTGTCAAATAGTGGATATCTTTTAATGTTCCCGTCTCAAATGTATGTCACAGCAAATGCCAAGTCATAACATCAGTTATTACCTGGGTGTTCAACGTCGGATTCCTCTTATTTACCTAAGGTTTCAAATGTTCCCTTCACTTGTCTCTCCCTTTCTTTCCTTGTGCTGAGAGTCATCTTCATGACAGTTTTTCTATCTTCAAACTTTCACTAGATTTCATCTATTTGTTTTTTTGATTGACTGTGAGTGTGTTATGTGGGTGCGTGTATGTGTTGGTTACGTATGTGTGTCTTCTTGCATATATTTAAAGCCCATCTGATGTACTTAACAAAATTTGCCAACTGTACCACTCAGTCTCAGAAAATTAGCTTCAACACACGTCCACATCGGAGCTTCTTGACAGTCTGTCAGGGGCTGCCTGACATCCAACTCCCTCATATACTGTCTGTCTATAGGGGGAGCAGTTCAGCATAAGATTGTCACAACACTAGTTGGCCTTCAGCAAGCTGTGTAACCTCAACTCACAGAAGAGAAAGAAAAGCCAGTTTTGTGTCACATAAAATGATTACACTTCAACTTCAACTCAAAGGAATACCAAGCATTCACACATAATTCTATACTATGTGTAACTACATGATGACTATTTATTATATGTGTATCTGTTGGTCTTATTATGTTGAATGCCTTCTCTGGAGTCAACTGACAAATTTTGTATCCATTTGTATCCATGTATCCATCCTGACATGCTATTGCAACAGCCTTGCTGCAGTCTAACTCGCTGCATAAAGTGTTTTCTATGTCCACTGCCACGGACAATAACAGCTTACAGGCAGCCGCTGTAGCATGTGGTGTGCAGCTGTATAGTACTGTCTGTCTGACTGTCTGTATATCTGTCGGACTAGCCACAGGAATATGAAGATGGACTGCAGCACAGTTCTTCTTTATCTGCCACAAGACATAGTACATTTGAATGGATGTAGATGGTCCTCCACAAAGCAGATTTTTTCCACATGCTGAGGGAGAGGGAGAGAGAGAGACTAATCACCATCTTGAGACCCCTTAGTAAGGGGCTCAGGTGTTTGCCCACAAACGCATGACTTGACTCATACTGTGAGGCCTGTGGCACTATCTATAAAAGTCGAGGAGTAACACATTTTGATGTATGAAAAAAGATTGATAATTAGATAACTGTAACCCAGAATGGTATCAAAATAAAGATTTGAAGGCATATGTAGGTATAGGTTTTTTCTCTTTAACCTTCTTTAGATAAATGTAATCACCAAAAGAGTGTGTGGTGGTTATATTTTTTAAACTCAGAGTGTAAAATATTAATTTACATTGCTCTTGTTTATACATGACATAATCTCCCCGTAATCATATTACCTGGAAGGCCTCTTAAATTTTGCCTTTTACACATGGTATACTACTCAAAATAGGCAATTGCCTTATTCCAATGAAGAAGAACAAAACTCCTGCTTGTTCAGCATGATATTGGTGCCTATAATGTTTTCACTATATTGTCTCCACCTCCTGCAGGGCAGCAGACAACAAAAAAGAAAAAAAAACTACAGGATTGGAGGTAATTTGAGGTTCAATTTCACAGTTAACACTAAAATGCATTAAAGCAATAAAAGTGATGTGAGCCCCCATATTTCCTGGGGCTGTGTTGCTGTATGTCTGGCCCAATTTGTCTCCCAGTCAGGCCCATTAGTCTCCTGCGCTCCCTCCTTAATACGCTCAGCTCCCCCAAATGCCTCAGATCAATGTGTGATACATCGTAGCATCATTGCTTACTGCATGTGGATGAGTTGAGAAATGTCCCCCTCTCCTCTTATTTCCTTGGAGAAGTCTCTATTGAAAGTCATATGGGCACAGGCAGGGAGAAGGAGTTTGGTTTGGGGTTGGTGGAGTAGAAGGGAGGGAATTGTTTCATCCACTGACAAGAATGAATCGCTGGAGTAATGTGGAGGCTGGTAATAGTTGAATAGTTTATATCAACTTGATAAATATAGCTCTCATAAATCACATAAGTGTTATGTATTGCTGTTTTTCACACTTGGCTCCAACAAGGAAACTCTGGAGAGTATCAGGGTGAAGAGCACACCTTTTTTTTTTTTTTTTTTTTTTTTTTACATCTGCACAGACGACGGCAACTCAACTCCTAAAGTAACTTTCAGAAAGTCAGCCATTTTGTCTGTCAGTATCATAAATTGTTCTGAGCTTGTTTGACATTAAATGATGTTTTGACAAATCAAAAGGAAGATTAGGTAGCATAATAAGTATCTTTGTTATAGACCCTTTTACCAATACTGAGCAGTCATTGTATCTTCATCTTATCTTATAGGAGAGCTGCTTTCATATCAGTTTAGTAAGAGAAGTGAGTCATGGTAACTGGTGGCCCACACCCATGGAAATGACATCATATACTGTCGTATAAGGCCAGTGACACACCATCAGGATTCACTCATAGAAGGGAGAGAACAGCAGAAGACAGCAATTATGTGGTAGACTGAAACCTCAACCTGTCAAAAAAGCTTGGAAAGTAATGGCTTGTTCCCAAATTAACTGGCTGACTCTATCTTTGATAGTCCACTGGGTGGCTACACACCAAGACAGCTTACAGCATGTGTCTTGGTGTGGTATTATATTCACGCAGCTTCAAACAATTAGGATAACCTTGTGATCGTATGGTGTAATGCCCTCAAGATACAGTGCTGAGGCATTGGTTTTGATTTCAAATGAAGGCAAAAAGCCCTTTGGAGCCGAGCACATTTCTGACATTTTCTCTGCTATTTACATTTATCAATGACAGACAACAACCTCATTGGCCCGCATGCTACTCCAACATACTCCATTAAGGTGCCTGGAATAAGGGTGCATTTCCATAAAATATTCTTTGTCAGAATCAGAGAATGGGCAAATTATCTGAACACTAAAACACCCCAGCGCACCGTAGATCCCAAAGCAGACAGAAATGACCTCAATTAGGCTGTCTAAGCACAAGAAAGTGTCTCAGTGGTTAGAGATCTGAGTGGCACAGATAGATCAACACTGCCATTTCACTTCCCTCACATCACCTGGATGAGCACTTTACATTTGTAAATCAATGAGGAGGGAAACCACATGTAGAAGAGCTGGGAGGGATTTCTGTCTGCCTTGGCACAGATTTTGAGAACGAAATTACCTCTATTACAGCTCTCAGTTGGGGACTGCATTCTAGGATAAATCTGTCAGAACAGGGTGCTTTAGCGTTGATGGATATGACATGTGACCAGTGACAATGTTGATTTTTTTTAATCTCCAGGATAATAGGCAGATTTAGTAAGGATTGGCTGATAATGTCATTTGCCTGAGGCAGCGGATCTGTTTACGACCGCTAAGGCCCTGCTTTGTTTCATGCTGTTCGCTTTATGGCTTCATTACTACAATCACAAAGCTGTGGACATCTCAACAGCCTGTGTCACCATAAATCACCCACTGAGATAATGGCAGTTGGGTGTTTTAGCTAACATGACACCTTTTAGTACGATGGGAGCATAACTGAGATCCCGGTGGAAGTAAGATAGTTTATGTGGCACGTGCATGCCAAGATGATGGCAAAGGAACAAGATCCGTAAGAAAAGTATGACGGATATGTGTAATAATGGGGTATTTGAAAAGTAGTCATCATACTTGTAATCCATAATAGTGATGTTTTGAAAGTAGCATAACACCATGAGGAAAATATATAAAGATACAAACAAAGATATTATTGATAGGTCTGCTTTTTCCCTATCAGAGGAAGGCTTCACATTATCATCACAGCCTGATAAAACCAAAGCACACATACATAAAAGATAATAATTGTTCTTTGATTTAAGTCTGACATGGGGCTGAGCATCATAGCAGCTTCCCCTTATTGACACAGCTGTTACCCAAACTATAGGCTTGCCACTGCAGACGACGACATGTCTTTATATTGTGCCACACACCCACTAATGACAGCTTTAGTGGTGGTAATTCAGCAGGGTTGAATAAGGGGTTAGGTGTGTGAGTCATATCCTGGGCTCCCCCATTGCCAGATGTCCTGCCAGGTTTCCTGTAGTGTGTCTGTGAGGGTGCATGTATGTCCCAAGAAACTAAAATGGCAGCTAGATCTTGACCAGAGATCTGAAGAAGCACACTAGAAATTACACAAGTTAAAAATAGTGTTTTTTTTATGTATTGGTAATATTTCAATGACAGTGTTTACCTGCTTGATTGTATCTTAGCAGGTTTATAGGCATGTACATTACTTGAGGCAATCTGGGTTCAAAACCAATCAGCTAAATAGGCAGGATCATAACGGTGGATTGAGTTGCTGCCTTCATAAATTATCTGAAAAAAAGTCAAAAACCTTGTGATGCGATGTGAAACATTACCTACGGTATATCAGTACTTTGACATTAAGACCATCACTTACAGCCTCTTCAGATTGTGTGTCTGTAAAGTGGTAGATCCCTAAAACTTCAAAGTTACACAACAAAGCCTTGTAACTACGTTGCTACAAATGCAGATTTGGACATAGATTCTCATATGGCAAGGCTCTGATCCCATGTAAAAGCTGTCCTTGACCTGCCACTGTTAATGTTTACTGGGCCATGAGGGACTAAACCTCACATAAACTTCAGCTCATTGACCTGAGTTTTCTTTTAAGAACCTTGCCAAGACATTCATTTGGTTATTGAGATCACTGTTTAACGACATAAAACCGCTTTATACACCCTTGTAAGTAGCAATTACCAAATTCAATTACTTGATCTGACTGTATTAACTTTTATTAAAATTATTCAAAGTACAATCTACAATTGTGCTATCTTTTATGCTGTGTTATTGTTAATATCTTGTTCTGGAAAGCTTCTTGCACACCTTAACAGTTTTGGACCTTGATGGACAAAGTGGATATATACTTTAATACCTTGTAAACTCTTAATTCCCCATGTTTTCTCTTCTCTGTGTCAAGTCTGCACACTGAGTCAGAGAAGGGAGGGCTAGGTAGGTGGGAGGGTTGGTAATTCATGCACACATGTGCCTGCCTGTTCCTCCAGTGACAGGGCCAGGGGGAGGGGCACATGATAAATTGCCTTCCACCGGGGACCTCCGAGCACAGCCACCATGATGTGGGTAAAAATGGAAATTGCTCCCTTTCACCGTCATTACATCAGTTTAGGACGCGTGTGGGCCTTAAGACAGACAGACACTATGAGAGGAGTTTGTTTCTTTTGACTAACCGCTGTACAATAGACAAGGGACAGTGTAGCTGAGAAGGTATCCTCATTTTATTTTTAAATAACATGTAACTGGGTCAACAGTGTGCCCGTAGACCCCAGAACTGAGACGCGTATGAAGTATCCCAGTCGAAAGAATCCACAACAGTTGCAGAATCAACTCGGTTGTTCAGGATCGATGGCGGCAGAGAGATAGAAATGCGAGACATTGCACGATTATTGCCGTGTATGTCCAACTGAAGCCAGACACTAATTAACTCATTAATGGATAATTCACTGTGGCGATAGGTCCCAATTAGCTGTCCAACTGTACACTGATATTCATTTTCAAACTTTTCCATGGATTAAGAGACAATAAAGCTATAACGATACGTTTCATTTATGTATATGTATTGTCAGCCGTTATTATTCAGACTGCAACTGCTCATCACCGTGTAAACAGGAAATAACTAATATACGGCAAGAGTAAGTGTGGGATGTTATTTGGAAATGAAGATTTTATAAAATGTTACTGAAGCTCCTAGGCACATATAGCCTTTGTTGGCCAACTCAAAACCTCCAGCCCAGAACACGAGGTATGAGATATTTACCGGAGTACCTGCATGGAATAGGAAAATCCCACAACTCTGTATAGATCAGGTATTTTTAATATAAAGCAATTTTAGACTTTTACACATTTGCACTACAGGTGGATCGGATTATCGAATGGAAATTAAGAGCATCCGAATATATGTCCCCCTAATTAGTTGATTGAAAAAAAACATCAGTTTACGGCCTACACGTCAAAAATTCAAAATATTGGAACATGAGTGTCTTTTTCTCAAAGCATAAGTTTCTCACAAATGTGATTGCCAAAAAAGACAGGATAGTTGAGGACGTTGTAAAATCTCAGTGCAGTAAGACTATAGCAAAGTAGTAAATAATTCAATGTGCGACTTCCTTGATAATTTTCAAATCCTATATTAGGCTTTGTTGGGATTTTAATTTTGCAATTTAAAATGAGAATTTGTGCTCGTGATTTTAAAAAGAACCTACAGTTCAAAACCAGTTTGCAAAACCAGTTTGCCTTGTTAAACGTCTTTTTCGCGCAGATAAAGTAGCAAGTAGAGCACAACATTTGGCCTCAGATCAGCCTGCTCCAACAATACTGAGAAAATATCAATAAATATTCACCCATCAGCAAACTACAACCTGTCTTATTCAAATTCAATTCAAAACGCATGTTCAGCTTTACACACACACACACACACACACACACACGCACACACACACACATACACACAGACCTGAGGAAGGCCAACAATTAGGACTTCAGTTGCATTAACCTAATTACTGGGTGAGTGAGAGCAGAACACATCCACGATCAGGCACCCGAGCCCAGGATTCTGTTTCATATGTCTCTTGGCAATGCCAACACACACACATGCACACACAGATACACTACTCTTCCTGCATACAAGTGAGCAGCTGTCATCATCCTGTGTTGTTCATCATTATTTAATAGGTAACTGGTTGTCCTGACACCTTCCTTACACACTCTACATGGTAAAAAACCTCATGATACAAAACCTCATCAGCACAGCAGCAGGCAGACCAGTGTGTGTGTCATAGTATTTGTATGTGGGAGTGACTTGGGCTCAGTGTGTTTGTGTCTTTATCTGTGCAGGCAATACGTCAAAAGGACTGATTGATCATTCATTAGACATTAAACTGGGAACAACAGGACCGCAGAATTAGAAATGGGTAGAGGGGAGACGAGTTTAGTCGGAGACGAGTGAAAGGAGCTGTGCACGCAAAAGCTCAGCATATATCAGCAGATTCAACGCAGGGAGAGCCACTGTGATGAATGACGCCGGTCCAGTGAGTGCTTGATTGAGGTCGAATGCGGTGTTTTATTTTCATACTGGTCCATTTGTGACATTCGGAGGCATCATAGAGAGGTGTTGTTTGGAGTGTTGATGGTAAGGTCAGTGTTCCAAATGGCTGTACGCCCTTAAGGTCATCAAGGTTTAAAGGCCTGGCAAGTTTAAACCAGTTCCCAGGTATGAATTCTGGGTCCCCTTGGTCTGGCAAGGCGTGACAAGCAAGCACAGACCACAAGAAAGCTGTATGAGTCCACTGAGTCATGACAGTTCTCGCCAACTTATGAATGTCCTGGAAGACGTGGCCCTCACTGAGGTTTTTAACAGCCTTAGACATCCCGGTGATCAATCAGACCCAGTGAGGACTAGGTGTGACTGACTTACTTCCTGTGTGAGCATGTTACCTGTCATCGCCCAGGTCGCTGTTCCTTCCATTAACTACACTAGGCTTGCCATTCGATTCAGGCTACCGGAGTCTTAACGTTAATAATGCAGCCCGATAAGAGCTGATCTTACCGCGATCACAATGAGTACGATATGTGTGTTCTTGTTGCTGTTTACGGGGTTTAACGGCGATAACGGCCTCGGGTGCATATGCCAGATCCAGTGAAGGCCGTGCGTAACGGAGACGGCAGGGGCTTGC
Source organism: Monocentris japonica (assembly GCA_900323365.1). Taxonomy (NCBI): domain Eukaryota; kingdom Metazoa; phylum Chordata; class Actinopteri; order Trachichthyiformes; family Monocentridae; genus Monocentris; species Monocentris japonica. The sequence goes on from OOFE01010870.1 coordinate 12,259, forward strand.
CCGGGTCCCCCGCATGTAGGGCCCTACATTTAGCCCTAACTGATCCTGACAATTTGTACAGCGACCAGAGGCTGGACTGACAGAGAGCAAATAAATAAGTAAACGTGAGGACTCCAGTATCTCCTGAAGTGTAAAGGCATTGGGGTTAGGTTACCAACAAGGAGAACCCGATACCTGTGGCCATCGGGCTGGGTAATGACAATAGAGCCGCTCGCAAACGATACAATATTCATGGCGCAGCGGAGGAAATGAGCTAAACTGACACACATTTTCGAGAGTTTGTCCAAAGGACAATTTGGATCCATCAGCACAAAGATCTAGCGAACTATAATGGCCACTGTGCAAATACATTCGAGAGACAGCCCAACAGTCGAAATGAGAATGAGCTATACTCACCGTTAATGCGGGGAACAAAAGGCAAGTGAAAATATTTCGGCAACTATTATCTCTCTCTCTCTCTTACGGCTCTTTCTCTCAAGTCTCAGACTAGATGAACCAGCAACACATATCTTTTCCGTGATTTAATTTCTCTCTTCAGCCAACTTTTTTTCGTTGTGTCACAGGGCGTGTGCCTGGGAGAGGGAAGGAATGTGGAAAGAGGTGCAGCTGGAGAGGCTGGAGCAACAGCGCTCTGCAGCAGCTTAAGGACCAAAAGACTGAACTAGAGCTACAAACTTCATAGTCGACATAATCTGTGCTAACAAATACTTCTGCATGCATCCATCTGCATTATCTGTACAGCTCGAATAATAATTAAACTTTTATTTTCTGACATACGCTTCTGCCTCAACGTGTAGGAACACGCGTTTTTTTTGTGCGTGTGTGTGTGTGTTGTGTGTTTAAAGCTTTCCCAATAGACACATATGTGTTTTAGCCACACCCTGCAACCCCACAACTCGGTTGTGTAATGAGTGGAGAGACAGTGCTCACCAGGACAAAGGCAGCAGGAAAACTTTCCAACAAAGAATAAGAACTGAAAAGTAACAGCCACCAAGTAACCATCACATTTTATTAAGCATTATGTCTATCCTTATACATCAAAGCTGAGTTTTCCAATAGTACAGCTCTGTGCCTCCTACTGAGACCTACTGAAACACATGAAGCTCATTTTCCAATAATTACACAAGCCAAGAAGCCAAGAATACATTCTGCTTACACACAGAGATTCTCAATTTTCACAGACAATGCATTCCCAGTCTTACACGCACCCATAGTCCTGTAAGCATAAACAGCCGTTTGTGAGTGTGTTTGTGTGAGTCAGTGTGTGTGTGTGTGTGTGTGTGTTGTGAAATAGGATTAGCTCTAGTCTGGCTGGTTGGGTTCAGTAACTGTATTCTGTGAAGACAGTGTTACTGTCAAAGTGGGATGTGAAGGGATGGATAGGATGGGGTTAAATAACTACAGATTAAACCATTAGGATCACATGCAGCATCAACACAGACTAGGGTGCTTCCATCTTGTTGATTTCACAAGGTTTCAAACTGTATGCTATGCAGACAAGTCAGCAACACACAGGGGATCAGGGGATCTGAAGGCACTCTATTAGCTGAATCCTCCGTGCTGGTTAGCCAGGCGTCCAATCAGCTGCCAGAACTCCAGGAAGGTGAGCTCGCCATCACTGTCCTGGTCCAGTGAGCCCATGAGTTGATCAATGACAGCAGGGTCACCAGCATCCTACAGGAAAACAGGAGCATATAGGCCCACGATGGTTTATCTCAATGCTGGTTTATATTGCTTGCTTCAAATCATCAGCGCTGAGTGACATTGGACCAACTATGATCCAATTTTAGGTATTCAGCAGCTACATGATATTACTGGTAGTCGCCTCCTCCACTTATTACAGGGCATGGAGGAGGAGACAAGACAGAGGCTAGCTGACACCACTGACGTGGACCAGTTAACCAATCCATGCAACATCAGAAGAGGCGGTTTGGCACCAGGATCTATGTCTCAGTTACCATCTAGTGACCATCATGAGTACTACAGCCTTTTATGCAGGCAGAAACATGGAATTTTCCACACTAGGCAGCCCAAGTCTTTCCTGGGTGGCAGGCACAACTTTTTGCCATTAGTTATTCTGGTTCAGCACGCAGAGTGCAGGCAACTCCTACATAAACAGGACTAGATAAGATTGTCGTTAAAGAAGGAAGTCAATGTTGGTTGCTAACTGTTTCTCTATGACAAACTTATATTGTTATTATATTGTAAGACCTATCTTCAGCCTGCAGTTACAAAATAGTAACTGTAGGCACTTGTTATTGTGTTATTTTAATAGTGAACAATGAATAACAGGTAACATTTCCCCCAAAATGGTTATATAAGGCATATTGGAATGAAAACCCTCCAACTGTTGTTGTGTATTAGAACAGACAGTAGTAAGAGCGATACTAGGCTATTATGTTGGGGAAAAAAAACTTGAACAAATCCATTTGTATGATTATCATCACAGTGTAACTGTATGTAACACTTACCTTGACAAAGTTAGGGAGCTGTGACGCCACCAGTCTGTGGAACTCCTCTCTGCTCAGTGTGTCAGCGGAACCATCACTCCCAGCGTATGCCTTGAACTGGGACACCAGCACTCCAATGGCAGACTCCATCACAAGCTGAGAGACAGACACGAGAGAACTGGAGCCAGTATTTCAGGAAAGTAAAAATGAGAAATATCTTCAATTTAAGTATTTCCAACTAATACATAGGGAATCCGTGCTGTTTGAAAGTTAAACCTAGTAGAGGAGGGAATCAGCAGCGATGTTCACTAAGTTAGGTAATATAGTGATAGACTCACCAACTCACTAATAACGGAGGCAAGTTGTGAGTGTCCTTCTACCACTCTCTTCACAAATTTTATAATCCCAGCAGACAGTGTTGGTAAAAACAGATTAATCATTCACTTATTTCTCCCTATACATTAACAGCTTGCCTTTCTTTCCCATTTGTTGTTCATTACAGTCTGTAATAATGTAAGCCATGTTGCCCAAACACCGCTAGGATACACACAACTGACCTCTTTCCATGACGTGATGCATTCCCAATTGGATAATTGCGTAACTTCTCCTTTGTGGGAGTAATTGATCACTAGGTGAATCACCTCTTTCAGAAAATCCCCAGTCAAATTGTAGCTCAAACCGGTAATCAACAATGTATGTGCACAAAGAGGAGTAAATGTGTTACTCATTTAATTTCAGTGGATGGAAAATAGTCTTCATTTGCTGTGTTTTCTGCATAGGGTCTGAGGCCTGGGACCCTGTGTAGAGTAAATGGTGCCTTCAATGTCCTTCTGAATATACGTAGTCATCCTCTTCTAACCTGTCTGATCAGAGCCTCCACACCCCCACCACACAGGGCCTCTGCACCCAGGTCAAAGGCTTACAACCCATGAGAGCTTTGCCGATATAAAAGACAATGATATAAGTCTGTATGAAATAAGAAGTCATATATAATTAAGTGTAAATTAAGACGTGTAGTGTTCAGGGAGGTATGCATATTGTTTTTTATTTTTATTTGTTGAAACCCAGCAGCTATATGAGTTTTCCCTGTGTCTGGCCAGACTTTTAGTAGTTTATCCATGATTCAGAGCTGGGTTATATTTATCTCTCAGCATTTAAGCAGTATCGTCCTTTACAAAGTCATTTGACTTTCCAAGTAAATGAAAACAGACAAGACCATTGTTCAAACAACCTTAACATTATTAATAGCCAATAAAAACAAGGACCTCACTTACTTTATAACCTTGCAGGACCATCAGGGCTTGAGTCTGAGGTACAATGCTACTGAACCAAATTCAGATGAAGCATGGAAGAGGAAGTGACATAATTTAACAGATTCAAACATTCTTAAAACACACTGCAGTCACTAACTTAAAACAACTAATGTAAAGTGTTAGCAGCCCAGTGAAAAGAAGACAAAACGTTTTCATCACGGGGGATACACTAAATTTATTATACTGTTTTTATTACAATATTATAGTCAAATATGAACATCCTAACACACAATGCTGCTACAAAACCAACACTGTGGTTCTGCATCAATACCCCCTGAAATACAATCTCTAAGTGGCTATAGGCTCTTAAATCACCAACTTCTTTTCAAGTTAGCATGTAAACGGGGAACAGAGAATGTGTGCTTTCTTCAAAACTAAGTGCCATGAGCATACTGATTCATATAAACACATGTTGCATTTATAAAACAAGAATACAACAAGAATTAAAGACATTTTAGTGTAGAGCATGAATGAGTTCTGTACATAAAATGACTGATGCATGATGCATCGTAATATTTCTTCTGACTTTTTTATATCTATGTTATGCTCATCTCAATACAATAAGTTAACTATCTATTTCTGCATATAGTCATGTAACAAATGTGTGTTGAGTGCAATATGTACAAACATTTAAAACAAAATCAATGCAGACATTTTGAATTTCACACAATACATTCACTAAACCTTTTCAGTAGTCCTAGTTTACTCCACCCTCTATTAAAACTATTCATTAATGTTTTGAAGATCATCTTCCTGACATTAAGAGTTAAGGATAAACAAGTCATCGAGTTGACAGAGTTGCAGGCCTGGACAATTAAAAGAGTGACTTCAACAGTGCACAGTACTGTCTGCAGTGAACAGATGTTCTGTAAGTATTCATTTTCAGAAATGTCTTTCACATGCTAATGTTCACCATTAGTTGCAGGTAGTCAATCATTACTGAAAACCTGGATGGGGCTTGGGGGCGTTTGTGACTGGACATTAGAAGAAAGACCACATGAAAACTATGTGTGTTAAGCTTCACCAGTCTCTCTACGCTCTCATGTGAAAGTAGTGTGTTATACTTTGTGCATCAATATATATTAATGCGCGTGCATGTGTGCAGGTGAAATACAAAACCACCAAAAAAGTACCATGAAATTTTAAGTTGAATATCATTGGGAGCACAAATGGTAGAGGTAAAAATGGAGATAGCATCCTTTAAAAAAAGATGAAAGGATGCTAAATGTATGTGCCTGTAAGCGTGTACGTGGTCCAACATGATGTGTTCCCTTTGAATAACCCCACTCATCAACTATTATTTCTCTTTTCTATTGCTTTCTTTTTTATGACAAATCCACCCATTCTTTCATTCCATCAGCCACGTCCTCTTCCACTCTCCTTCCTCCACTCCATTTTCTTTCTCTCCTCCCTCTGTCCAGCCCCTGGCACTGAAAACTTATTCATGACTTCTCTTTCAAACCCATCCATTTCTTCCTCTATGGAATCATCCTCCCCTCCCCCATCCTCTTCTCCTTCCACCATGTCTTCCAAAATGTCATCCACATCCTCCACAAAATGTTGAAAGCTCATCTGGTCGTGAACAAAGACTCCGTCTTTGAAGAACTCTGTGGCTAGCTTACTGAGCTCTTCTCTCTTGGAAGCATCCACTCCCAACCCCTCTGCTTTGGCAAGGTAACCTTGGAGGATGGCTTCAAACTCAGGTAAGGGGACAGGGAGCAGCCCCTCAGCCTGGGCACAGGTCTCCACTGAGTCACAGTGGTGTGGCGGGCTAGGGTTGTGCTGGAGCTTTTCCCTCTGGTGGACCCAGTAGTCTGGCTGTTCCAGGGAGGGTTGGCGGTGTGTATGAGGGGGCTTCCTGTCTCCTGGGCCCTGCCACAGATGCTCTTTATGGTTGTCATGGTGATGGTGGTGATTCTCAAGTTTGTTATATTTGCTCTCATCTTTGTGCTTGTGGAAGCTGTCCTTTTTCCAATCCCCATTGCTCCTCTCCTCTTTCGGTCCTTCTCTCTTCCACTTTCCCTCTTTGGACTCTTTCTTTCCCATCTTTCTCTCATCCTTCCCCTTCCATTCTTTACCATGATCTCTGCCATTTTTACTCTTCCAGTCGCTGTCTTTCTTCCATTCATTTTTCTCTCCTTTCTCCTTCCAATCTTTTTTCTCCAATTTCTCTTTCCAATCTTTTCCACTTTCCTTATAGCCATCTTTCCCTTTCTTCCATTCCTTCTCTCCCTTCCATTCCTCCTTGCCTTTGTACCACTCTGCGTGGTCTTTTCCTCCCTTCCTCTCTTTCTTCTCATCCTTACCTCTATATTCTTTACCATCATTCCATTTCTCATACTTTCCTTTTTTCCAATCTTTCTCCTCCTTCCATTCTTTTTTCTCACTATTTTCCTTCCATTCCTTCTTCCCTTCCCTATCCTTCCACGGCTTTCCTTCATCCCCTCTGCTAGCCTTTTCTTTCTTCCAGTCTCCTCTCTCCTTCCATTCTTTTTTCTCTTCATTTTGCCTCCATTGCTTACCTTCCTTACCTTTCTCCTGATCATACTTTCCCTGCTCATGTTTCCCCTTCTTCCATTCCTTTTCTTTCCTTTCCATTTTACCTTCATCTTTGCGCTTTCTCTCTCCTTCTTTTCCTTCAAATTTCTCTCTCTCTTTCCACTCCTTCTTCTCGCCCATGTCGTATTTCTCCTTCTTCCACTCTTTCTTCTTCTCTACTTTCTCTCCTTCCCATGGTTTCCTGGCCTGCCTCTCTGTAGTTCCAGCTGTGCCCTGCATGCTGTCCCCTGCCTGGCCAGGAGGGGGCAATGTAGTGGGACCCACGGGTGCTGGAGCTGCTTCCTTGGCTGATGAAAGACAAACAAAGTCACTAAAACAACAAAGATGAGAAGTGAATATTAGAGTCAATTTTAGAGAATTAGAGTAAGAGAAAAAAAGGAAGAAACCCTATGCATTTACCCTAGCCCTCCTTCTAACAGCTATTATCCTCATGATCATTCTATACCTCCTCCCTGTCTCCCTCCCTACCTCCTCCTCCCTCTGTCCCGTTGTACCTGTGGAGAGTTTTAGTTCAGCCACAGTGACTCTCAGTGTTTCTAGTTCTTTCTGTAGGGCCGGGACAGACTCCAGTTCTCTCCTCATCTTCTCGTTCTCTTTCAGAAGGACAGGGAGAGACGCCATCTCTTTCTTCAGCCTACCGTTTTCCCTCTCAACCTCCTCCCTCTGCAGCCGCTCCTTTGCTCCCTCCGCTGCCTGTCCCTTGGCTACTTTTAGCTCGTCTTTCTGTGCCTGATTAAAAAAAGAACAAAAAAAGAAAAGAGGTTCCTGTGAGAATACCACAGTCTCTGTGACACGTGCACACACCACATGCACAACGCATGCACACATAAACAGAGGAGACTATTAACTGAGAGACAGAATGGAGTCATACCTGAAATTGGGCTTGCAGCACAGAAATCCGCTGGTTTCCTTTGGCTAACTTATTCAGAAGTTCTGTACTGTCAACATCTACTGGGGGTGGAGGAACCTCCGGATTCAGCCATTCCTATTAACATACAAAAACAACACTATAGAAAGACTGTGACTTCTCACATGTATTGTTGTCAGACAGGAAAACTGAGTGCTGAGAAGATTGTATGTGTTCATGAGTGGGAATTTCCTGTGTAGTTCAATGGTTAGACAATGGCACTAACACTGTCAGTGTTAGGGGTTGGATTCATACTGAGAAGATCATGCTAAAAATGTATGTGGTGGAACTCATTGTAGTGTAAGGGGCTTGGGGTAAAAGCATCCACCAAATGTCATATGCTAGGAATAAATAAAGAGGGAAGAGAACTGAAAGAATAAAACAAAGAACTCAGTTGAGACTGACCGGTTTTACAGGCAACTCTGCATCTCTCAGCTCCTTTGCACCATAGTCACTCTCTGAAAATCATTACGCAAAGCTTTAGTTACATGTACATAATACACTTGTCAAAGAAAGTGAGCAAAAGCTTTATACTGTGATACTGAAAAAACATAAAAATGCAACAACAGAAAAAACATTTGAGTGAAATGAACAGAACTGCCAAAGTGTCAGCTCACCAAGCATCACTAAAAGGTTTTTAACTACAGAAATGAGTATTTTTAATTCAGTAGTTCAGGGCATATGTATAATTTCATCAAAAATGAAAACGCTCTCTTTCTCACACAACTTTGAAAGCGTGCAGTGCATTCTGGGAAGGGTGCAAATAAGTGATCGATGCAAATCATCCTTTTTCTCTTCATGCACACACACTCTAACACATGCATAATGTCACCATCACACACACACATTAACACACAGTACCTACCCTCATCCAGGTCCATGAAGACACCTGTAGGCATAATACACCTCAGTCTCAGAGCGCTCCTCAACTAGGCTACAATCACTTTCCTCTATCTAACAAAATGGGATATTTACCTTCCCAACAGTACACACGGTGATGCCTACCTGAGAAGAAGATGGTCCCGAGGCCTAACAGAATAACAGCACCCAGGATGCACTTATTCACGGAGAACCCACTGTCTTCCTCCCGTTGAGGCAGCTGGAATTCTTCCTCTTCTTCTTCCTCCTCCTTCCTTCCAATCCGCTCCAGAGCTGCCAGGAGAGACCTCCTCCTCACCTCTGTCTCTCCCTCCTCTCCCTTCTCCTCAATCCTCTCCTCCCCCACTTCTGAATCCACAGGGGAGTCTAGAGCAGAAGAAGGAAGGGGTATGAACAACATGTATATGTACTGTATTTTATAGGTTTAATCTATTTCATGGATACCCTGAGGGCACAAACAGAGAAACAACACAGCGAGTCAGAAGTATCCATAAGACAGTTGTATTTTTTGACATATTACTTTAAACAAAAGCTATGGCACTTTATTTGCTCTTGTACTTCCAGAGCTGATGTTAGATTGCACAGCAGCTGTAGCACTGTAACTTTGGTTTAATGCCGCAGTAAGAGACCAAACTCCTCATGGGGGAGAATTGCTTCTTTATCGATTCTGCTGTGGCACATTTGGTTGCTGTGCTCCATTGGCATGCCATAATTTCCACCCAACTACATAAATAAGGCTTAAATGTTAGGCCTATAAAATGATTCAGCTCTCAAGTGAGTCATTTCGGAACTTCTGGCACCTGGAGTCAACGATCTTTACAAGATATACCAAAGAGTCCAAACTACTCTCATTAATTTTTACCATTCAGGTGAAATGGTGCTATAAATGAGCACTGTAATGAACCCACTTATACTGAAGTTTAGGGGGCAGGTAAAAACTATATTTGAATGTTTTGCACAACGGAGCAAAAGAAAACTCCAAATAACATTTAAATGCTGTAGCGAGGCAAAGAGCTGCAGACCAAAAACACCACACTGCAAAAAGAACGTTTGAGGTCCCAGTCCCTTTGAAGCCAATTTACTGCTGCCGGATGTCATGCAGAGTGTCTCTGTCACATCATGCTCCCTTCCTCATACCGACCACAGCCTCTGCAGACAACCTCCTGGCCCAGATACTGAACAAGTCCATAACCAGCTGGTCCACCAAGTATACTTCAAACACAAACATACAGTACATAGAGCTTAGTCCCAGAAAAACACACACACATACCATCCCAAAGTACATGTACACTCACTTAGTGCACATCATAAAATAATAATAAAATGTAATAAAATGCACAAATTAATTATACACACACAACAATCTTTGTCATACATACAAGAGAGTTATGAGTCATACATATACTAATAAAGACTGACATTGAAGTTGAAAATATCAATGAAATATCAATATATTGGTGAACTAACTAAATTAAGCTTGCACTGTATGTAAGGTGTACTGGACTTATGTTCCACAGTGTTCGATTTTAGGCCCCATCCTATAGTAAAGTTTAATGTTTTATTTAGTATTATATACTATTATTGTTATAATAACCATCAACACACAATCAATCAGACCAGGGTCCTGGATTCTTGTTGTCTTACCTGCCTGTTTCCCAAAGTCAGTCACACTCTGAGAAAGCTCAGACTCCTCCCTTTCCTGTCCTAGCTCCTCCCCATTTAGCTGAAGCAGTGTTCCTTCCTGTGCAAGCGCTGGCTCTTCCTGTGTAAGCCCCACTGCTCCCAGAGTCTCCGTGGTAAGCAGTGAGGCTGGGGGCTCGTCAGGGGAGGGGCTTATGTGGGTGTAGGAGTCAGAGAATGAATCAGGATCAGGGCTGGACTGTGCCGGGACCTCAGAGAGGCCCTCTGATTGGCCAGGAATGTCTAAAGGGGAGGGAGGGGGGACATCACTAACAGCGGTGGGCGTGAAAGTGGGGTGGTTGTCAGGGCCAGTGCTAGTGTCTTCACTTAGCGCTGGTGTTTTGTCTTCTGATACCTGGGGATAGTAATCAGGTGATTAAAATTCCTTATGGTATTGGTGAGGGATAATGTACAGCAAGCTGGTCATAATCGCAAAATAAGCTCCGACAGGGTGAATAAAGACCTTGACGCGAAACGGAGGGGTCTTGATTGGCCTGAAGGGGCTTATTTTGCAATAATGACCTGTGCATTATCCCACTGATTACATGGCACAGCTTCCGCCAAAAACATAATTGAGCAGGACTGCAGCCATATGAATGTCTGTAGCTAGCACTCATACACTACAGAAGAACTGCAACCATAGCAACGTGAACAAATCCAGTTGCCATTCAGCCTTTTACCAGCAACAAACGTTTTGTACTCTCTGAATAAATAAAGTAATAGTGGAAAATCTTCCATGTTTCTAATTGAGATTATCTGTGTGTTTGTCTGCTAACGTAGATAAACCAATGAGTAACCAATGAGTAACCAATGAGTAACCAATGAGTAACATCTTCTTGGTACAAGGTGTTGCTAGTTAATTGGATTAGAAATCAATCAATCAGTGATATGATTAGATTAGCTATTATGCAGAAATACTACAATGCATTCATTGGTCAATTAGAATTGATTATTTAATACAGCTGTGTAATCAGTACCATTATGTAGTAGACAGGGATTTAACAAAGTTTATGACATACAATTTTGTGATGCAAAAATCTGATGATATGCATTGTGCAGTTGATTTCAGCTGCAGTCTAATGTCTAAGAAATGACATTCAGGGTGTTTTCAGTTCCTTTCAGCCACTTTTAGTGAACTCAGAGTAGTTCGCCAAAATTTAGGGGCATATGTGAATGCTCGAAACGATCTCAAACACTCTGAAACGCACCAAACTGAGACCATCTCGGGAGGTGGTCTGAGAGTGGTTCGTTTTTTGCAGTTTGCTTGTTTTTCCCTGATTGTGAACACAGAGTGCTCCTGGTTCGCTTCATCACATTTTTGACCCTCTATGCTCATCATACAGCAACTACGCACTTCCTCTATCTGCCCACTCAAAAAAACAAACATGGTCTGAGGAGGAGACCAAATTATTTACTGTAGTTCATTCTGTGAACCAAATATTATTGAATGCACAGCAGGCCTGTTTATTTATTTAAAATGTTATTTCTAATTGCTGCCATAATTGTGTCAACATTGCACTTTTTATTTCATGCCACTTGATGCTGTTTGTAGAACACATCACAATGCAGGTATATGGTTAAATGTTGTGTTTTAAATATGGTTTTGAGGTCTTAAAAAGTAGCTGTTTCTCTTTGCACTATTTTTGTAGTGAGAAACTTCCCTGGTGGGGCAGATGTATACTTTTGTTTGTTTTTTTTACTCTTCATGCTTATTTGGGGATGAAATTTGTCTTCAATTTAATTTGAACTGGCTTTAAAAAGACCTTAAAAAGTTTTTAATTGAACTTACAGAAACTTTTGGTCGCCCTGTTTATGGTTTGTGTTTGTTTTGTTTTTTATTTTCCTCAGAAAAGAATTTATTTTTCTTCAGTCATTCATTTGTCTCAATTGTCTTCAGTCAGATTTTGCTCAAAATATTGTGATAATATCGAACCATGAATTTAGTATTGTGTATCGAACCGAATGGAGAGCTGAATGTATTGTTACATCCCTAGTTGTAGAACATGATGTACAGTATTGGTGTCTGACCTGCTGGTCCTCCACAGAGAGCTGCTCCGCTGCAGACAATGCACCCTCCACCTGACAGTCTGGCTCATCAAACACAAACACAGGAGGAGAATAGGGAGTCATTTAGAAAAATCAAGATGCTGTCAATTTCATTACGTGTGTGTTAGTGTGTATAAACACCTGTATTTCCTGCTGTAGCTGTAGTGCTTTCTTCATGATGCTGTGTCCCCTCTGCCAGAGGCCTCAGGGTTTCAGCAGCTGTCTCCTGAGACAAACAACAGACAGCCACATGCACACAAAACACACAGACATTAATACTATTCAGATATTATCAAGAGAGCAATGTATGCCGATCCTGACACACAGTCTGTCTTTTGTTTCTGAGTGACAGAAATGAGAGACACTCGCCCCAACAAACACTACTGTCAAAGTGTCATTTAACAAGGCACTGAATGCCTTCAGACTGTGGCTGTACTGGACGACTCCCATCCCCTGTAACAAGTGTCAAAAGCAATAGCCTGAGTGGCTCTGCCTGACTCCTGCAACACGAGAACAATACTGAGAATTTCTCACGTAAATAAGAGAGACGGTAACTTATATCACCTAATTTTCAAGGCGTATTACAGAAACCTACTTCCTATTCAAGTGACCCAAAAGATAATCAGTAGGGACAAGGAGATGTCACTTTTAATAATGCATTTTCATTCAGGTCATTCAATGGGACAGTACATATTATTCTTGAGCTATTCAGAGCCATTCAGTGACATTCACTCTCTAATAAAGACACAGACACATACACATTCTGAGAGACTGGATACCTCAGGTGTGAGGATGGTCCAACTGTTAGTGCTGTTGCCTTCAGACATGGCCCCCTAGTGGCTCTGCCCAACTCCTGCAACACGAGAACAGCTTTGATGTACAGTTCCGATTATTGGCAACCTTGCATTTTATGCAGATAATGTGCAATATCTTCTGAAATAATTGGAAATTTAAACAACTTAGCACATGATCAAACAATAAGAATAAAAATAAAAATCTTGTATGGTTTCAAAATTGACAGGTTGCAGGTGCCCACGTAGTATAAATGAACCAATTATCCATTTTAAAGTGATAAAACAGTCCGTTCTGCCTCGTCTTGAACGTATTAAGGGCATCATGAAATCAGAAGACTATCAAGGCATTTTGGAGTGAAATTTGCTACCCAGTGTCGGATATTGTACCTTTCCCGCATAAAATGCAAGGGTGCCAATGATCTTGAGCAGAAATGTACATGTTAGATTCATACTTAAATCACTCCTTCCGTTAAGAGAAGACTGGCAAGGAATCAAATGATGAGACTGATGATGGTCCTATACAAAATGTTCCAAACGTTGCTCTCCCCACTTCACTACCTAAAGGATCCAGCTAGTGGGAAGGCCTGTCACTAGTGTGCTATTAGGGTGACACTGTCTATTCTGCAGCTCAAAGAAATTTGTTTACACAGGCACAGGTTTTGAATACAGGCCTATGCCATTCAGCCTCACCCATCCTGCTGATAAAGGACCTACTGTAGCATGGTGCTAACACATTACTGTGCATGTGCAGGAAGTCTATGTTCCTGGGAGCATTCAGTTCTTCATTAGTAGTTAGTATGTGTTGCGGGCCTTTTGGTCACCCTGGCTTTTGACTAGCTGGGGAATGCTTTGGCAGAGACATGGGTAACTAAGGCTGGCCCTATTATAGAGACACAACCAGCAGAATGGGCTGTCCATTTCAAAGCCCCTAATAATGACTGGTTAATAAATACCTTCAAACCAGCCATTATATGCAAAATGTCAAAATGTACATAACTTGGCATCACAAATTTAACATCTTAACAACATTTTGTATAACCATTAAATTCTATTTACTATACATCTGTGGTGAAGTGTTAGGCCAAGATTCCATTCAGACCTAGATCACTGGAGCAGAAACACACTGATGGACTGACCAATGGAATCTCTTAACTGCCCAGTCAACAACAACAAAACATTTTACTTACTGTAGTACCTGGCAAGATAGTGGCAAAGTGTAAGGTCTTATGGATTTAAAAAACCTTTACTTTCACCCAGCAGAGAATGACATAACAGATATGCCTATGTGTGCAATATGGTTCACTTCAGTGAATGCAGCACAAACTAACCATTTATTTTAAAAACCAATTTCTCTGTGTAATGACACACTTCACTCCCCAAATTCAATTCTCTCCCAGAGCTGCAATTTAGGTCTTCTAATCGAGTACTTCCCAAGAGAACTCTACTGAATGTAGCCTGGGGCCCAAGGAGCATTGTGGAGCATATAGTGGAATGGCTTAAATAGATACCAGCTAAATATAGCTAGGATGAGAGTGACTGGAGAGAGGAAGAGAGAACATGCAGAATAAGGCCTTGGGAAGCACAACACAGGCAGCAATGTATTCTAAGGACACTTTTTTTTAAATGCACCATAAAGATAGACAACTTTCAACTGAGAAAAATAATAATTTTCAAAGACATGTATTCTAGCCTGGCCTTCTAGTCTTTTTGAGACAGGAATCACTTACCAATTTGTCTTCTGAAGCTCTAGTTTTGGTAGGTTGTAGTATCTTAAAGCGTGAGCTTGACGCATTGCCAGACTATCTCTGTGAGCTCCCTTTGTTTACTAATGTCCACAACCAACAACAATCTGCAATCAGTTCAGTTTATGTCACCAAACATAACATTAGACAATTACGGTCACGTGCCTTCTTTCTTGTTTACCAGGTTGCAATTGTAGGCCTGATCCGTATATCTTGGTCTCAGCAGGGAAAAATTACCAAAAATGGTCAGGCCAGTAAACTACAGCACAGAGAACTGTTAGGCTACGTAGCTCATCTACGTAGTTCATCTAAAGCATCACCATCGAAGGCAGTTCACCAAATGATGTATACAGTCTGCTTCGAGTGAAGGGGTGTAAAGCCTCTGACATGAACTGTAATTTGGTGATGAGTTTAAAAGGAAAATAAAACTCATGTCAGAATCAAAACTCAGAAACGCCAAACTCTTAAAGGAATGAGCCGAATTAACTTTGAAACACGAGTAAGGTACTAAATATTTCACAAAGCATTAGTTGTTACAGAAACCCCTTAATTTCCACTTAAAGTTAGAACAGCCGCTCGAGCAACCAGGAACAAGTGGGTGTCAAACGACGTTGTTTAGACAATATAACAAAGTGTAGCAAAACACTGGTCATTACTTTGTAATAAATAGGCCTCTGCAGCCAAATGCATGCCAGTCTTACCTTATTCCGTCGCTTTACTTTCAACCCAACAGTCTGTATAGTGATACTTCACAACTGACTATACTACTGCGTCTTTCCATCCAACTTCACAACTTGGAACGTGCCTCCCAACTTGCTTGATCCACGCGCCTCTCAACCAACGACAGACAACGTTCCATGCCGTCCCGCCCCTCGTCCTCCTGCTCGACCAATGATATTGCGGCGTCACACAACCCAACGGGAAAACTTCCAAATTGATTGACACACACAGGTGATGGGTGTGTATGTAAAATATACGTCTTACGTGTGTTATGTTTTTTTTAAAATGGAGCGAGTGACACCAGCAGTCACCGATCTGGTATCCCCCTTTCCTCCAGACTATGTATTCAATACTCAAGTGCGTTGATCGTCCATTGGAACACAGCCAGGCAATTAACCAATACAGCAAAAGTATTTTATTGAATTGACGTAAATATAGGCAAATATGCCTTTAAAATCCCATGCAACATCCGAATGCATCCAAATCCCAATGAGGACTACATGGTTTTAAATGAACCCCATGGCTTTCAATCTGGGGCAGTATCAGGATGATTTCACACAGCACAGTCCACACTATTTTCTGCCGGGAAAAATTTCATAGCTTGTAACAATAATTTGAGTTTTTATAATTTATCATCAAATAAAACAACTCAATACTCAAATGTAAATGAATAACGCAGACATTAAGCTGAAATATTTCCAATCACTAGTTCCTTTATTCTTTATCACATCAGTTTGTCCAGTCAACATCACAATGGTGGTTGTCATATCCCTGCAGATCTCAGCTGGGTTGAATTCAGGCAACTCTGAACTAGTCCCACTCTGAACTTCTCCAGCATCTGAAAATACAATATTTAGGACTCCAATCTGTTTCCTGGGAACCCAAAAAGAGCATCCTATAGGCACTGAAACAGAAAAAAAGAGATTTGTGTGTGCTAATGAATAAAACCATTTGATATAATAAACCTGTTATTCACTCAAATTGTTGTATAACAAAAATGGCACTTTCACTTTTAGTAGTAGAAAAATGTTGTAATGTCAAGTAATTAGATAGTTTGTCACATGATAGAAGAATCATACTTGCCAATGCTTTGCCAGCAATACTGATCAAACACTTCAATGTCTGATGAAATAAAATCTGGAAAAAACCCTGGGTAGGAATTGGACTAAATATAAGCGATTAGAGAAACAGGAAAAATTGATCTATGATGACTTGATCTACTCTCTCTCAATCCAGGATCTCTTTGATGCACCAGCAGCAGAGAAGGAAGTAGAGACACTCCTTAACAGACTGGATGAAACCATAGGCGATGTTTCCTCTCAGGAAGTTCTTGCCTCGTCCCAGGCCCAGGGCCACATCACGCAGGTTTTGCCCCAGAGAGGAGGGCATGGCCTGGGGAAGAGGACGCTGGGGGTGCATGGCTCCACAGAGGGAAAAGAAGTGATCAGGCAAAGACAACCAGCAGGGTAAACAGCAGTGGAAAAGAAGAAATAGGAGAGGCAAGGAAGAAGAGTGGACGATCTGGGTCTGTTTAACAGCTGAGCTCATCTCCCTCCTCCTGACAGTCAGCTCCTCTACTTATAACCTCCTATAAAAAACCACAGGCTCCCTCCATTCAGATCCTGCTTTTTCTCTACTCTTCCTCGCTTTCAAACATCCTCTCTGATTGATCACCTTTGCGGTCCACTGTTCCCCGCTATTCTCTGGCTGTCTGTGTTTTACAGCCACCCCGTGTCTCTCCCTGAGCTCTAATAATCCCTGAATCAGCCCCCTACTGTACAGGCTGCACCTGTTCACAAACAGGACAGTTCTAGCAGCTCCAAACTGAGCTCTGCTACACCCTCCCTCTCTCCCCTACCATTCTACATCCATCTATTTGTTCAGGACACTATGACATGTGATTGCCCTTACCTTCTAGTAGTATGTGTTTGTATGTGTAGTATGTGTATGTGTAGTATGTATTTTGTTTGTTTTAAAATAGGGTTTTAAAAGTTACTTTGATAGTGAATTGAAAATGTTCTAATTGATCTATCAAACAAAGTAATCAATACTGGAGTTAAATGCAGACAATGTATTTAAAGCCAAACTTACAAAGAAAGATGAATGATATATGTATTTATATATGCAATCTATATTTTCAGATACAGCTGTAAACAGACATGGTTCCCTAAAAACAAAAAGGTATTAAAACAGAAACATAAAAAGTAAAAATATTTGTGCACGCTATTTGAAAGTAACCTTTGGCTTCCAAAAAACACAAATTAAAAAGTACAACAGCATCATCAACAATATCACCACCACCACCAACAACAATCTAGAAATTTAGAAAGTATTTTCATGCAACAAAGGCAACTGTGATGAACAATGATAGCGCTAGACCAATTCACTAATGATGCAGAGACAGTTGGGTCCTTTGCGGCACACAAGCACAAACACACACGCACACACACAAACAGCAGACCTATGTATAGGTTTTTCCATCTCTGACCTACAAACACCTGAACAGGCAGACAGTCTGAGTGTCTGACTGACCCAGCCGTCACACTGGTGTGTGTGTGTGTGTTGAACTACATGTGTGAGCCCACTCCAAGGTCTAACACCTGGTTGACAGTTAAGGTTTAGGTTGATATTTGAACAGTTTGGCCTCAATCTCAAATACTCTGACAGAGGTCAGTTGGCTATAAGAGCTACCTCAGTGCTGTGGTATCTGGCTCTGCATCACTCATCAAATAAGTAATTTAATATACAACTATGAAAACAATAATCCAGATACAAAGCTGACCAGTGATGATGGATGTTATTTACAGGTGGCCAGGGAATACCGCCCGCCCCCCCAAAGGTGACATCAAGTGACGGTGACAACAAGCTGAATGTAAGAATGTGCATTAGAGGAGATTGCCATCACTGGATTTGCTTGTGTGTATGTATGTTGGAGTGTCATTTTTGCAGTCTTTGTTTAACTGAGAGGCTTGTGTAAGATTCTCCTGTAGCTGACTACATTTGAATTAAGTACATAAGGTGACTGCACTGAAGTGAAGTGACTGCATTGAAGAAACAAGGCACGATTAAAAGATATAAAAACATCATGAACGGAAGGAGGAGGAAGAGGAAAGGAGGAAAAAGTAGTTTGACCCCCACCCCAAATCCTCAAATTCTGTGGAAACAGCACACTAGAGAGCAACATTTGGCAGAACATTTGATTAATGTTAGCAATGCTCCAAATTACACTATTATGTCATCATTTACTTCCACCCCTTTATCTGAAGCCAGGTTTTAGGAGAGGAAGTTATTTCCTCAGATGTTTTTTTAAAACAAAAGCAACTTACATACTCTAAAACTAATTAACTACTCACTATGACAAGCTGTGCATCACATTTGCAGAAGGAAATTCATTGCTTAGACTGCTCAACATGTCTCATATCATCAGGAGGGCCACAGTTTAAAGGGCCTCCTTCAACTATCCCCCTTTACTTTCTATCAAAATACTCCACAAAGAGATATAGCCATAGATTGTCAATGCAAACACATACTAAACTTAACAGCCATTGAAAAGCAATAGAAATTATCCAGTCTTTGCTTCTCAAAATGTACTAGTTACTGTGTTTTTGGATGACATCATTGCACAAAATGCTTTTAACTCTCCTTTTCGTTGACATATTCAGGCACAATGCCTAGATTCATCCCGTCTAAAACGGGCCTGTTTTTTTTAATACACATTTACTTCCCTCTGTACAAACAATTTGCTCCTCATATAAGCACACTAGACAGATACGCAAACATACAGTTGGCATTAGTCTTTGTTGATAATCTCCATGGCTTCCTCCACCTTTAGCAACCAAGTTCATGTTCTTTGGCAAGATGACAGAGGTGGTGTGGATAGAGTGCGGACTGTGCCTTGTATAAATGTGAGTGTGCATCTGTGTTTATAGGGAGATACAGCTAAATAGACCATCCTGAAGTCAGAATGTCCAATATGTCCAACATAAATGAGTCCCAAGCTGACAGACAGAAACCTGCATTAATGTCCTTCAAAACAATAAAAAGCCCAAAAAACTACCCTCAGAGTTTCACAACCTTAAACGGACATGATGGTCATCGGAATAGCAGTCCCAGGTTTGCATACAGGCTGCCCAAGGGTCAAAGTTCAAAAGTCGTTAAGGGGAGTGGTTGGGGGGTCTCCTGATTAGACTGGAAGCAAACATGTTTACAATGCGGGTTGATTCCAGAGTCATGTTGAATTGCTCCAATGACAGTTATGTTTGAGCCTGATTAAGTCTTTGTTAAACCGTTGTCATGTTTTGACTAATATGCTCCAGCAACAGTCTGACCAGGGAAATCGTTTCCTCAAATGAAGGATGTCTGCTTGAATGCATTGAAAAGCTCAGTCCTTGTCCCATTTATGACCCTTCCTAAAAGTTCTCTGTTCGGTTGCACAATTCATTTCTACACAATTCCATTTATTCATAACTGTTCTGTGTCATTTCTTCAGAATTGTGTGTTAAGCTTTTTTGCATTTAAAAAAAATTGCATTTGTTTTCTGCCCTGTTCTGAAATTTGCAAGGGCTCCTCCCTGGTTCACAGTAGGCTGTTGAGGAAATGCAGCAGTGCTTCTCCATTGTTGAGGGATGGTCTGATGGGGTGGAGGAGGCATTGCAGAGGTCACAGTTTGGCTTTCAGGAGGGACACATGTGGCGGCAGCAGCAAGCAAGTGATTTGGCAGAGAAACTGGTGATTTTTTTTCCTTTTTTGGCTTTCTTGCTATGGTGTGTGTATATGTGTTCAAGTGTGTTTATGCGTGGCTGTGTAGTGTTGCTGTGTGTATTTTTTTGTATCATGTATTTTGTGTTTCATTGGTGTGTGTGTGTGTGTGTGTGTGTGTGTGTGTAGGTGTGTGTGTGTGTGCGAGTTCAGGCCCTGCGCTCCACTGGCTGTTGCAGACACACTTCGCTCCCAGCTGATACGATGGGGAGTCTGTTGTCCATGTGGTAACTGATCAGGTGGCTCACACTTTCAAACCGATGGTCTTTGGTACGGACCTAAAAGACAGAAAAATGCTCATTACAACTGTACCGTTTTAGAGAATACAGACTCAAAGTATAACTGCC
>OOFE01010870.1:32473-44697 GCA_900323365.1 Monocentris japonica
AACCACGAATTAGCCAATATCAAAATCAGTCAATATGTCATGTGATCCCTCCACACTTGCTATCTTATCTTATTCTCATGAAGTCCTATTAAACATAGAGCCCCTTCCCCATTCGGCCTTCCTCCCTCTCCTTTGTAATTGCTTTCCCCTTCTCCTCTTTGTGATCTCCTCTTCCCACCCTGACTCACCACTCCTTCCGGGTCGACCAGTAGCAGGTGTTTGGGCTGACCCCCTTGCTGTCCAGTCAGGACGTACTGTCCGGGCGTGGTCCCAGACTCCCGCACCAGGAAGTCTCCATCACGGGTCAGCAGCCTCTCAGCTTGCCTGCGGCTCAGGCTACCATGAAACCAGGCCTCACACTGCAGCTGCTCCACCAGAGGGGGCGCTGCTGACACCGAGCTAGGGCCCCCGGGCCCAGAGACACCCAAGGCATCGTCGAATGGCTCTAACACAAAAGATTGTTCCAATAAGCTTCTTGTTTATCTGAATCCTAGCAATTCCTTCTAGACCAATATACTCATATATAGATGTCTGTTATGTTGTGTTTCTCTGTTGAAAACCCCAATCACTTAGATATTCAACATTGAGCTGTAAACATATAAACTTCTATATAAAAAATAAATTCAACAATCCCTCCTTTGGTTGAAAATTTCAGCTCTGCTTCACTGCCGGCTTGAAAATGTTGACGCCCCCAACTGGAGATGGGCGGATACACAGAGAGAAATCCTCCACCTCAAAAGACCCTCTGTTGCAAAAGTGCCCTGAGAGTTGGCGTTACTCTACATTGTGTAATGTTAGCTAGGTAAGAGGCTAATCTCCAATATGTTGTTAAATGGACGTGTCAGAGGTGTGCACCCCCCACCTCTGGTTTTACAGACATGCCCCCTTCTTCCTTCACTCTACACCACTCAAATTGGTATTTTGGCATTTATCTGCTGGGCAGAGACAGGCTGACACATTGTATTTCATTACTCTTTAAAAGAGGTTTCTTTAGAAATGGATAATTAATGTTTTTCATGGGTAGTACACTCTTGGACAAGGCTATTCAATCATGTGCCATAGAGGGCCGAGAGTATGCAGGTTTTCATTCCAACCAAACGCCACAGCAGGTTATTTCACTGATTAGTTCCTCCTCTGTGGTTGAAGGTGTGCTAGTCAGTGAAATCACCCGCGGTAGTCTTTGGTTGGAATGAAAACCTGCATACTCTCGGCCCTCCATGGCATATGATTGAATAGCCCTGTTTTTGGATGTTCCTCAAACTAAAAAGTAAAAATTGTACTATTTGTTGTTTTGTCAAATATCGCCTTTGAAACAGGTCAGTCATAACATGTTCAGGCTTTTATGTACAAAGTTGACTTTGCCAACCAATCATCTTAGTCAACATCATCTTACATTTCTGGCAGGGGGGGGGGGACCCTCAGAGCAGTTGCTCTTTCTGGCTGCTAGAAATTCCCCCAAAATGGACAGAAGGGACTTTTGTTCCCTGAGTGACGACTGAAAGGCAGCTGCCTCCTCAAAGGCTGCCAACAGTGGGTTGCCCCACTCTTCACTCAGTCAGCCATAAGATATGTGCACACTGTGCCATCGCTCATGGTCATCTCCTTAGTCAATGATTGAACCTTACTCTCCTTATTCTCCCCAGTTGGTGAGTAGCACATTTGAATGATAGCTATTTCTCCATGTTGATAGATACCCACAATCATGTCATTTGTTTTAAGTTAATGGAAGAAATCATGTAAATTATCACCTTTTCCAAAAGGTGTTGCCATTAGCCGCTACCTAGCCAACGGCTAGCAGCTAACTAGGCTACATGTTTACATGCTTTTTAGACAACAGTCGATTTTAGTTGATATGATCTTCCCAACACAATTTATTTGCTAAGATACCATTTAGGGGCAGTGTCACGCAGACAGACTGACAAGCAAGTAAGGCACTCACTCATGTCAAAAGCATCTCTGTGAGCATTTCCATTGGCTGCAACTACTGGGGGGCGGGGTTTATCCACATTAACATATGACGGGTCATCGAAGAGTTCCCGTCCCCCTTCCTTGGCACCCACTGAAAAGAAAAGAAATTCTAGAGATCAGTAACCTTGGCCCATCCTATAATTTCCTATCAGTCATGTGTATTAAATGGTATTTTAACTAGTCCTGACAAAGGCTATGGGTGAAAGAAAATGGGCTTGCAGTTTCAAATGTCTGTCTTCTGAAAAAGAAATCTCTGCTTGGGGTTAGCCTGTGCATCTGTGGGTTAAGGCTATTATTTGAGATAAATTGACTCAAAATGAAAACCGGACAGTGAAACAATAGTCCACACTGAGTCAGATTACTAGTTAACCTTGAAAGAGATACAGAGTTGTGTAATCTGTCCATTCTGTGACTGAATGAAAAACTGAGCCCTTTCCACTCTCCAAATTCATAGTGGATGACAGAAAAAGAGGGGTAGACAGAGAGAGAGAGAGAGAGAGAGAGCGAGAGAGAGAGAGCTCACCTGGTAGAGGAGGCAGAGGCTGCTTGTGTATGTCGTTCTGACCTGGCTGTCCATAGGGCTGCACACAAAGGGGCAAAAATAACCCAACATGAGTCACTGCCACACACACACACACACATACACACACAAAGAATTTCACAGTGTTCTAGCATGGTGACTCAGGCCTGCTCTGGGGGTTAGAAAAGGTCAATGAAGATTTCGCTATATATCCAAACCTCTAACGGCGCAGAGAGCAGCTGGATTACAGTTGCTCTATAATTCCAGTCAAACTGAGAGTTGTTCTTAGATAAGTACAAGTCTAATTTAGGTATTAACTGAACTGCAACGCTCCAAGTGTTTGGTTGTATTGAAGCATTTGTAATATTATGTCTTCCTCCTAGTGTGTTCATGTGTATTTTTCTCACCAATGTGGCCCCAGGGCGGGTCCTCATGTCGACCAGTCCGCCAGGGGGAGGCTGTTTTCCGGGGAAATTGTTATAGTAAGGGACATCGGGAGGTGGGGCAGCCTCATCATCCTCTTCCTCCCAGGCAGAGCCGTCAAACGGAGCCATTCTGGGAGAGAAATATATATTAACACTATAATAACACAAAAATAACACATAACACTATAATAACACAAAAAGAGTGTTCCTTGGAGAGGACGTAAGGTGAGAAATAAAAACACAAGTTCATGTGCATGATGATGTATGAGCACATATGAGAAAACATATCTACATTTACCTGTCATGGGGTGTGACCAGTTTGGGGGGGTTCTTCAGGTACTGTTTAAAACGCAGTTCAAAGGCCTGGCCAATGGTGCTGATGACTTCCTGGGCTAAGCCCTCTGAGCACTCCAGGATATGGCATGCTGCAGGAAAATAGGCATGAATGTCAAATAAAGTAGCAGCATGTAACAGGCACATGATCAGATGAGTATATAGACTTCAAGCGAAAGTTGACTGAGCATGCATGCACATTTTCAGCTCCATAATTACACACCTCCACACCTGTAAACTGCCCAATTCAACTGCAGCCTTCTACTACTGGCCCGCTAGAGCAGTTGGGTGTTAAGTGCCTTGCTCAAGGACTGCTTGGCAGTAGTTGTTGAGGGAGGGCAGTGCGCTTCTCATTCATTTTCCACACCCAAATTTTCCCCCATATTGCAGAATAACATAGCATGATGGAATGATGGTTTTTGATGATCATATTTAATATCATTATAAGGAAGGCCACCTATACATTGTCAGATGCTAGTGAAGGTGTCATTTTGCTTTTGCTGCTCACCTCTCTGGTTGACTGGGTCTTTGGCCACATACGCTACGTACTCAGCCGTATCCTGAGGGAGAGGGGTAGATGGTGAGGGGAGGAGAAGAAAATCAATGGGAAGAAAATGTGAAGGGTTAGGGTTAGGATAAAAAAAGAAGAAAGAGAAAAATAGTCTTTTAGTCATAGGAGATGTTGAACACACAACATGAGCTAAAATACAGGAAGGAACCAGATAAAGCTAGGAAGAAAAGGACAGCACACCAATGAGGAAGTAATGGAGTGAGTGGTATTGGTAGGGATAGACAGTGACAGAAGACAGGAAGGAAGGATATGCAGGCAGAAGAAAAATGGAAAAAGGCCAGGAAGAGAAGATGATGGATAGAGAGCAGAGTTGAGCAGAGAGAGGGTTGGGTGACTCACTGGGTCTCCTCCAGAGGCGAAGGAGATGGACTGCATGTGATGATTGGCTATTATCTGTGGAGAAAAGAAAAGACAGAGAGAGAGAGAGAGAGAGAGAGTGAAATGAACGATGTTGGAAGTGAGATGAAAGCATGTGGATGGAGAGACAAATGTAGAATCATTACTGAGAAAAGTGCTTTTTCCTCCATTTCAGCACCATCAACTGCAGAAGAGATAAAAACTAAGTAGTGAAGACGGATAGAACACCTTTTTAACAGTCTGCAATAACAACCCATGTTGGATCAATAACAACATCTACACTTGCTAATGCTCCCTGCACAATGTGTGGTCTGTATCTGAGGTTGTATTTGTGAATGGGTGCATGCACTGTACTGTATGTTTCTGTGTGCTATGTGTTAATGTGTGTGCACTGTATTGTATACCTCCCCACAGAAATAAACATCATTCAGTAGCCATTAACTCATTAGAGGTCTAGGAGGAGGATCATATCCTCTCCCATGGCAATGTGGGAAAGAGCACGATGGTTAAGAGTGATTTGTGAAGCACCCATGGTAAATGAAGCAAACATAGTTGAACTGTTCTACATTTATCTGGGGATCCTGGCAAGGCCCCATGGGGCTTTTATCTATACAAGTTTCCTATGTACCATTAGTATAGCAACCACTAGCTACCTCTGGGCACGTAGAGGGAACTCGGGTTAGTAGACGGATCCTTAATTAACAACCAGAACTCCCTCAGGTAGAGTGATCTCCAAGTTTACCCTTCTTCGGTGTACAGAGCACAGGCTAACAAACATAAATCTGGCTACAAGCAGACGCAACTGATTTGCAGTCAAAACTCGGGCTAGGAGGCATAAGTCTAGCTAACACCAACAGAATTTCTTGCAAGCAGACAGAACTAGAGCATCTAGAATGAGTTGGTTTCAGTCTTACCTGTTTGCAGTCAGAGGCCAGCAGGTTGAGGCTGCTGGTTGAGACGGTGAGGCTGATTGTCATGCCAGCAAACTGCAGGTTACTCTTCCCGAGGATAGATGACAGACAGCGAGAGGAAGGCTGCAGAGGAGAGGGATGGAGTCAGGAAGAATATACAAGCAAGGCACATAAATAGAAAACAACAGAGCATATATTTTTTTTCTCAAGTCCAGTGAGTGTCCACTGCCTGTGCACGACTCTGTGGGTGTATGTGTGGAAATGCCTGTGTATGTGGGAGTGGGAGAACAGCTGCATGTGTAAGTGATACTGTCTTCTAACTGTGACCAATGGCCAGTAGATAGGACAGTTCACACAGGCTTGGCCAAGACCATCGCACTGACCTTGCCAGTGCTATTGTGCCAGCCAACTTCCTGTTCGCATGGCAACATCTGAGCCATGGCTGCTACAGTATATTTGGAGTACACTGTGAGAATGACAACAGCATCAGGACAGGATGCAGACATCCTCAGCCATGTTAACCTCAGTCCAGCCAAATCAAAAGGACCAGACTAGTTTATTCTATTCTAGTCTACAGACTATAACTGTATTTTGCCTGGAGTGCTGCACGGCCAGACGTTCCTTGTCCAAACCCTGCTATGGCGGGAGGCTGCTGGATTTAGCCACCTGTTTATGGGCTGTTTTGGTGGATGTTTTTAGTTTTACAGGAATACCGTGAATACACACAGCTGTTAAACAGCAGATTGG
Source organism: Monocentris japonica (assembly GCA_900323365.1). Lineage (NCBI taxonomy): Eukaryota > Metazoa > Chordata > Actinopteri > Trachichthyiformes > Monocentridae > Monocentris > Monocentris japonica. The sequence goes on from OOFE01010870.1 coordinate 38,306, forward strand.
AGGCTGTGTCTACTAATCTGAAGTGCTTGTTTGGCCTGACACTGGCTCCACTCAACCGACTACCCCACCTCTCCAGTCTCCCTTGTGACAAGAGGGAGGGAAAAGAGAGGAGAGAGTGATTGGTAATTACCTGCGAGTAGCCCACTAACCACAGGAGTGTACGATCTGCCTAAATCCAGCTTTGTGTGTGTGAGTGAGAGAGAGAGAGAGAGTCTGAGTAGCCGACTGACCACAGAGTGGACAATCAAGCTAAATCTAGCTCTTATCCAGAGAACCCTTCCCACTGCTGCCCACTTAAGCCGTATAAATAAATAATGCCCTGTAAGGGTGTGTGCTAGTGTGTATGGTGTGTACCTTTCTCCTGCGTTGGGCTCCTTTGGCTCCGGGCACTGCCTCACACACCACTGAGATAGCCTCTCTGAAACATTAACAACAGGCATGTGTTGCAATAGCCTGTCTTTAACACTCACACCTTCCTGGTTTCACACTTGTGTGGATTAAAAGAGATCTGGCAGTGGGTGATTGAATTTATCATCCCTGGCAACTGTACTTGTCCTTGCCACGGAGACAAACATCGCTACGGAAACCAGAGGGAAACCACCAGGATTCCAGAACATTCTAATTTAGGGGCTGAAAGAGCAGCAGGCGTGTATACACACATACACACACATGCACATATGAACCGATACACACCACACAAAGACAGCGAGTGAGCAAGCAAAAGAGAAAGCGGAAGAGGGAGAGCAAGTGAGCAAGAGGAGAAAGAAATAGATTAGCGGTGGGTGGTGTGTGAGTGTATCTGGCCAGATTTCAAAATTCTGCACCACACTTTTACCATCCTGCCAAGTGTTGAAAGAAAGAAACGGCAAGCCAGCAGATGAATTGTATGTAATCTCACCTGGTGACCTGAGTTCTGGTGTTGAAGTCCAGTGCTCGCATTGACTGTAGCACCTCCACACAACCCATATACTACACAGGAAACAGGAAGGCAACACATTAAAAACAGGCATTTCCTACATCACAGTCCCACTGGACAGATGGAACACAAAACTGACAGCAGAGGAAGAAAGCGAGGGTCCCTTTTTCTCATTTATGTGCTTCTTTCTAAACACGTGAAAGACAGAAGTATAGATGGAGACAAATTGATTACAAAAAAGCCAGGGACGACAGAAGTTGTAATGGAGGTTCAGTAAAGGGAGGCCCACCATGGACAGGGAGGGTGAGCCAGCCACTTACCCGCACACTGTAGGAGACACCGGTGGTGCTGACCACATTATCGGAGTGCAGCCAGCCACGGGTGGGCTTGTTGACAAAGGAGCCATGGCGTGTCCACTCATCTCCTCCCAGCTGCCCTCCTTCCACCCGCGCCCTCCTGGACGCCCCTCCTAGCCGGTTCATGTCCTGCAGAGGAGGTCGAGGAGGGGGAGAAGGAGCTGTTAGAGGGGGTGTGTGGTGATGAGGAGGAGGGGAGGAGCTGGAATTGCTCCTGTCGTCCCCGGAGGACTCAACAGGGGCCTGAGACTGCTGCGGCCTGCTGGAGGCTTTGAGTCCTGGGAGGAGAGTAGCAGAGACACCCAGACGAAGGGCTCCCATCCTGGGGAAGAAGGAGCACAGTGTGGTGGGGCTGTTCTCTGCTGGATGAGGGGAAGAAGGGGGCAAGATAGGTGTGAGAGAGGAGGAGGAAAGAGAGGAAGGTAAGCCAGGGGAGGGAGTGAGGGGGGTAACAGGTGTAGAAGGAGGGAGTGATGAGGGATTGGAGTTTGTCTCATCAGCTGAGCTTAGCGAATCACTCCGAAAGTGGGTGTACTTAGTTTTTGGGACAAGTTCCATGATGAATCTGCAGTGTCAGTTCTTATAGTTCAAACAGGCTCTGGAGATTCAGTCCAAGTCTCTTTGTTTCAGTATTCAAAGTTTCTCTCTGAAAGGACACACAGCCATCTGACTGTCTCCCTCAGCGTCAGGGCTACATCCATCTGTCTGGTTGTCTGTCCTCCACTCATTACCAGGCAGCCAAGACCAAACTGTTTTTAAAACTGCTTTGTCCACAATATCAGATAAATAAGAAAATGAGCAGAGGAGCAATTGAATGTCCCAGTTAATGGCAGAATACAGATGGAAAGAGTATGTATTTAGTGCACCAGTGCAGATCATGTTGTCATGAGTTCACTTTTAATCTGCATCAATGTTCAGTGTGTTCCCAGGGACTGATGATGAGAGGTTAGTTCTCCAAAAGATATCATTTGTATAGTGTTTTTGCCATAATGTAAAACAAGATCTGGGAGTATCTTGTCCCAACAAGCCAGCCAGCTGTCATGAGCACCATGGAGAATCAACACGAGTGATTGTCTCTCAACGACCTCACGCGTGTGCATAAGCGGTGCACTCTTGTGCGTGTTGTGTGTTTGCATGTGTCTGATAATGAACCTTTCCTGCCCACACTGGTTCTGAGATTATGTGTGTGTGTGTATGTTTTGGTGTGCACATGTGCATGTAAGTGTGTAGCAGCTCCCTTTGGCAGCTCTTTCCCGCCTGACACCGGCCCGTAAAAATCCTATTAGCAGCCAACTAGAGTATCATGAAGGGGCTGCACACACTAACACAGCAGCAACACACACACACAATACAGACACTTGCACAGCTCCAACCGGTCGATAGTACAGCGAGCACCTGCGGAGCTCAATGAAGCCCAGCACTGCTAAAGAAGAGAGCGGAGGCTTAAAGATGTATGGCTGGTCTCCCACTCCTGGTGGCAACACTTTCTTTAACACCTACCTATTTTCACCCTATTTCACCCTATTTTGAACGTTTTCACTGACTTTACTCTGTCGCTCTCTTCCTCCAAATGGTTTTGTGCCCTCTCTGAATAGCCCTCGCTCTCTCACTCTCTGTCTCTCCCTCTTCTTCTCTCCTCCTCCAGATTACTTCTGGCACGGCCTCGTTCCCTTTCTCTGTGCTCCTTTCTCCCTTCTCTCCCTCTCCTCTCTTCTCCTGGAAGCCCTCTCTCTTCCTCCACACAATGTACTCCGCCAACCTCTGTCTCTCCAACGCCTCCGCCCTCTCCCGCACCACCACTTCCTCTCTCCTCTTCCAGATGATCTCTCGCTCCCCCTCGCCCCCTCCCTTGTCTGCTCTCCCGTTCTCCAGGCTGTCCCGTGTAACAGTCCCTCTGTCTATTAATGGTGAGCCCTGTCTTTCTGCCTCACTCAGTCTAAGACTAACTACGGCTAAAGGCTAGACATGGTCACCTATTTACACACACCAGTAGAAAAGAGGGGGAAAAAAAACAGGTTGGTATTTAAGACTGGGCCGACAGAGTTGGGCCCGTTCCTGACTGAGGTTCCTGATATGGCTAAAATAAGTGAGGCTGCCCTGGTTCAAGAGTGTTTTCTAAAAACGGCCACCTCGGTTACAATGTATTTTTTTCTGAAGCACCATTAGATTGGAGAAGGTTGAGTCTGAGATGTTGTCGATGTCTGGTACAGTGACACGCACTGCAGTAGCACGGTGGTGATGTAACACTGGGGAATGTAGGTCATTGGCTGATGACGTCTACTGGTGGGCGTGTTGTGATGGTAATGAGACCTGATTGGTCCGATTTGAACTCCCAACCCAGGGTTCCCTGAAAGGTGCTGGAGGCTCATCAGAGCTGAGCGAGAACTCAATCACCCAGCCAGAAACACTCAATTAAAAGGGTACTATACTGCACTGCTGATCTCTCCATCCACCACTGTTCTCTCCTGTTGCTTTATTACTGCCACAGTCTAGTTAAAATAGCAACCCCAGATTATAGTCAGTTACCTGAGAGAAGAGCATTGACACAGCCCTCAAGAATATGGACAAGCCAAGTACTTTATTCTGGGTCCACCTTCTCCCTTATCTAAGGCAGGGCTTATCGAAACAGTAGCATGTTAGTTCTCAGTTCTACTACAAACTACACCAAATAACGCCTCGTATTCTGCATAGTCCAACCTTGAAGGCAAACAACAGTCTCTTTACATTAACAGTCTCCGGCAACCCAAAGTCCCACAAACAAAACAGTCTACAGTGGTTTGACCTCAATAGGAGGCATGGCTACACCTACAGTTCTGTAGCTAGCTAGCTGGCCTGCGCCTCAATGTTATTGAAGCACTTCCCATATTTACACTCCTCTGACCTTTACTCCCTTGGAGGAAAACGATTTTTACACACACTTGGCCTGGCCCGCTTACATAAGGTTGTGAATTTGGCACCAATGTTTCAGTGATGCCCAAAGAAAAAGTAGATTTTTCCCCAGACTAACATTTCAGAACTGAACTGTGTTTGCAGTATAGAGTGTCAGCTTGTAGTGGGTGCTGGATGCATGGCAAAGGAACAGTCGCCTACACCAGTCTAGCACCACAGAGGAATTGTCTAGAGAGTCTAGCTAGTCATCCATCTGGTCTTGGCCAAGAAGCACCACAGAGGATCCAGTCACACTCACAGGCTGCCAGAGAGGCTGTGATGGTCTCCAGATAGCTGTATAGAAGTATGGCTAGAAAAGTCAGAAAAGACACTTTTCACCTCTATCTGTGAGCAAAGACCATACAGAACAACCAGAGAACAGTCTGTTATACTTCTAATAAAATCAATACATAAAATAAGCATGTATAAAAAGACAAAAACTAATCCAAAATAATTGGACCTCTGAACACAAAAGTGGACTGGACAGGTGTGTTCAAATACACAAGGGTGTTAAAATACTCGATAAGCAGAGTTAACCCCTGCCCTGCTCGAGAATGGTTTAAGTGCACAGAACACAGTGTAGGTCAGGTGAGTGCAGAAGAGATGACCCTCTACATGAGGAGAAATCCTGAGTCACCTACACAAGGACATAAAAGCAACAGACTGTCACAACACACCCAATAATCGATGGTCGGTGGCCTCAAGGCCAGCTGAGTAACTACAGAGAGATATGTACAGTACAAGTGAAACCAGTAGAATAATCTCATATATCCAGTCTGAGAATGGCACACCGATTTGACTAACGGAGGTGGTAGTTGCCAATGATTAGGGCAAACGGGGCTGAGCTGTCTGGTACAAGACTAAGACACAGAACGGGGAAGAAGCAGAGACAGGTGACCTGAAACAACCCTGATTCTCTGAGACTGCCGAGCTCCGATTAGACAAAGACTGTCTGACATATATATATATATAATAAAAAATTGTAAATCACATGCCTAGTCCAATCAACTGTTTGATATCTACTAATACATATGATTACCTATTGAAACAGCACCAATTTTTAAAGGTAACGAATGAAAAAAGAACTTTACATCTTGCTCTGTCTGCGGCTGCCGCCCGTTGCTATGGCAACAGACATTAAAAGAGATGCCTGCAGAGGGTATATACTGAGAAGTCCTGACAATGGCAGAAATCTTCAGACAAAGAGATAACTGCTTCCTCAAATCAAATCGCGGCAGTGGCTTGCCGCATCACAGGCTCCACATTAGAGCTTTTTTCATCCAACAGGGGAAAACCTACAGACTCCTAGAGATCAATAGGCTTCAGGAAATGATCAAAGTTTGGCCCACGTCGCGCCAGCCATAAAACTCAATCAATGTTGACATCCCACGTCGGCTGCATGCACAGACTCCAACTAGGATATGCGAAATTGTAAGAGTACTCACTTTGCTAATAAAAGAATAATTACAAAATGACACCAACCATTAACCACTAAAGGACGATGCTGATGTTTAGAAAACTTGCATAAAAACCTGAATATTCTGTACAGCAGCTAACAACAAAGGTTATGATCATATAACATCCTGCAAAGCAGATCTTATGTTGATAAAGATAGGAAAACCCCTAACAGATAAATTTTATATTTACAAAAAAAAAATGTTCTGATTGTTCTGGAAGAAGTGAGTGTAGTCAAGTCCTCCTCTGTTTTAAATGAAGGACAAAAGATAATAGTTCCTTTTTTGGTTTAAAAAGCATAAAGTTGATAATCCATGGTGATCCCTCTGTGGCTAAAACTGGGCTTCATGTTCACATGAGAACCATATTAATGTTTAAACAGCCACAGACTGTCCGGTCATCCCCCCTCCTTCCTGTTTCTAGCTCTCCCTCCGTCCACTCCCTGTAAAACGTGCTTCTCCTCTGATCCGCTCTTCTACTCGATTAATTCACAAAGTCACTGCTGGCAGCTCCTCTCCATCTATCCTCTCCTCTGTTTGGCTGCCTCTTTTCTTCCCTCCTCTTTCTCTCTCTCTCGCTCTCTCAGCAGACGGTGAAATGGCAGAGCTGCAGGGTTGGACAACGGCACTCCTTCATTGTGCTCCTCTTCTCCTCTTGTGTCTGTCTCTCATTCCCCCTTTCCTTCCACCTATCTGTGTTAGAGGGACGAGCATGCTGGCTGTCCTCCCCTCCTCTCA
>OOFE01010871.1:0-16974 GCA_900323365.1 Monocentris japonica
AGGTTAAAGTAGCCATGGCCATGATTATTGGCACCCTTTAGAACAATTCAAATCACTTTTGTTGGAGGAAATAAATTCTCATTTGCAGTGTAATTCAACTCACCTGTGACATGCTGAATTAAATGAATCTTAAAGTGATAAAACAGTCTGTTCTGCTTCCCTGGTCGTCTGTTAAAATGGTGACAAGAAAAGAGCTATCTGAGGATGTCAGAAAACTGTGAACATTAGCGTTCACAAGGTTGTAAGGCCATCTCTAAAGACCATGGTATTCCTGTTTCCACAGTTCACAATGTTATTAAATATAAATATTAAGAAGTTTGTTGCACATGGAATTGTTAAGAATCCCCCAGGACGTGGTGGTAAGAGAAAAATTGATCTCAGAATGTTGAGATCATTGAATGCTGCTGCGAGCCATTGGAAAACACTGCGCATGACATCCAATGGTCTCATAGCTGACCTGGAGAGGTCTGGGGTTATGGTTTCAGCCGTATGATACACCGGACACTGAACCAAGAAGGGCTTCATGGTTGGAGGCCAAACAGGAGGACAAACTTAAATCCTTCTGGGAAAATGTTCTGTGGGCCGATGAAACCAAATTAGAGCTCTTTGGCAATGCAGCTGAGAACTTTGTTTACAGACGACAAAATTAAGCTTTTAAAGAAAAGAATACCCTACCTACTGTCAAATCCGGTGGAGGGTCATAATGCTGTGGGGATGCTTTGCTGTCTCGGGAACTAGATGTCTTGAAAGGCATCATGTAATCAGAAGATTATCAAGGCATTTTGGAGTGAAATGTGCTACCCAGTGTCAGAAAACTGGGTGTCAATCAAAGGTCACGGGTCCTCCAGCAGAACAATGACCCAAAACACACATCCAAAAGCACCAGGAATGGTTCAAGAGAAAACGTTAGAATGTTCTGGAGTGGCCAGTGATGAGTCCTGATCTCATTCCTATTGAGAACCGATGGTGTGAAATGTATAGTTGGTCAAAGGAAGATATTGTACGTTAGCTGCATAAAAGGCAGGTAACCTTGGCCAGAACTGTAGAGATCCAGAGGCCTTTGACATCATCACACTGGGATAACAGAGGATGTTGTAGAATGCAATGGGTCTAAACCTTCCAATTCCATCCTATTTACACTACTATATTGATTTCTATTTGTTCATATTCTGAAGTAAGAAAAGCCTAGACAAGGTAAAAGACAAGGTTGAAGTATTCTTCCAAGGCCTTTGCACTCCAGTGGGATAAGTGGATAGGTCCACTGTAAAGAGCAGTGTCTGTTGCATTGAATTATGTTCTTTATAATTGTTCAGTAGATAAAAGGGTCGGTGAAATTGAGTTTTATATAGAAATGTGAAATGTATTTACTGTCTACTTTAACAGTAGGGAAACTATCTCTAAATCTTTGTTGTACATTACTGTACCACTTTAGAATCATCTTTCATTTGTAGTTTTCCAGAGTGAAGCCTTTGAATGAGAGCTAGCAGAATTGAATTGAATCTAAGCTTTCAAATAGCTCTTTGGCAGTAACACATTCAAATAAATTTCAATGCCATTTGAGTATATAGAAACATAGCCTTTGTGTGAGCTGTACAAGGATGTCCATGTCACGAACACTAAGTGTTATCAAGCATGTTACAAGAATTAAGAGGTTTTCCCCATTTTCCTTGGCAGTGATACACATATTATTACATTGCAACTGCTCCTTCTGTACTCACTAGCTCTACAGATACAGTAGTAAGCTTTTACCAGAAAACTTTGAGCTGGAAGTAATAAATCTCGGTGTGGGGGTTAGGAAGGAAATGAACACATGATTCTGATTCTGATTTTCAAAGCACCCGTATATGAAAGAGATGCAAAGCTCAATTAATAGTGGAGAATGCTTTCTAGAAAAAATGACTTGAAGGTATGTGCTTCCTCTCCGGTGCCTTAATGGGATTCATTTTCTGAGTGGAAGTAATGGTGTTTTCCAGGACTGAGAAACTGCTCTGTCATTAAGCTGTCCCTCAGAAGTGCTGGGGAGTATGAATCAGCTGTGAATGTGACAAACATGCACTACATGCTATATTGCACATGTGCATATACCTGCTCAATTTTCCTGCTGGAGGAGAAGGGTAGTGAATCATTTAATAGGGGTGAATCTCTAAAAACATGACCAGGATGGCAGGAACCAACCAAGATGAACAAAACAGCCCTTCTTTTCAATTGGATACGGTTTTAATTTGACCTACAGTAACTGCAACAACAGTCAAGATATGTTATCATGCTCTGCCTTGCAGGCATTTGACTGGAATAATGGATGGCTCTTGAATTTGGTGATATTAAAGGCACAGTAGATACACTGTCATATGGCTTTATCATCCCTTTGACTCCTGATCCCCTAAAATCCCCCGGTGACCCAGAGGCCATGACCCTGGCATCTGCCAGTGGTGGCAGACAGAGAGGCAGGCTATGATTGTCTGAGTCACACCTAGACAGATGCCCTATGAGCTGAGGGCACAGCAATGAACCCGCCCCTTCACTTATGCCACTGGCTGAAAGTCTTATAGGGCAGGATGAGTCAGATGACATTGATTCTGATTTGTCTCTTGGGCTGTAAGGTACATCAAATGATTTGAAGCAGACAGTTGAGATATCAGGATATGCCAGTGATCTATTATCAGAGGATTATTTGTTAATTGTAGTTGAATTGAGGTTATTTTTTTAAATGATTGATGCATTGCCTTTCCAAATTATTGGTACCCTTTGAAAAGATGACACAAAAGGACTGTGACAGATAAAAAAAACTCCAATAATGTTGTAAACTCCTAAAATTGAGGGGATTATCTTGTCTTACAATCAATTGTTTGGAAAGAAATGCTAACTTGTAGTGTTTGATTCTAAAAATGACACATTTATTTGTGCCCTTTCTTGTCGTGCTAATTAAAGTCTTCCTGTAAAAAGTACGATTCGTTCTGACTCATGGTGTTGTTCCTCTGATGCTCTATCAAGCAATAAAATATGTAATTTATCTCTAAGGGTTTTCAGGTTGATCAGGTTTGGCTGTTTATTCTGTATGATTATGCTTACATGGTAGGCTACTGCAATTTCAAGGCATCCAGTAGGGATTCATATGAAATACATTACCTGAAAGCTTTAACTTTATGACCACACTTAAGCTAGACATGTTTAGTTTGAGGGTAGGGGTTCTTCTAGCTGTTTTCCTTTTGAAAACTGCAAATGACAGCAACCTCCTGGGAAGAATAAAATAAAACAGATCCTCAAATCATTATCAGAAATTCTTTCTTGTGATGAGTTGATTTTATCGGCTATTGAAGGCTAATGAAACAAACCCCCTGTTTTTAGCCTACTATTCAACTATCCTACCATAGTTCAAGCTTGTGAGGAAGGTCCCAAGACTGAAATGTTGTTTTTTTCATTCTTCATTTTCTTAAGTAAGAGACACTGTGCTGCTGTTTCTCCAAACATTCTCAAGTCTACCTTTTGCTGCAAGTCTTAGAAAGCTTATGACAATATATCGCTAACGTTGGTAACAATCCTCACTTCTTTATGCAGAATAATTTGGTGATTTATTTTTTTTAAATCATTGAAAATGTTACCATCCACTATACAAAACCTTAGTAGCATTTAAATCCAAAAGGCTTGATGGTGGATCTCAAAAGAATAGAATTCTAAATAATGTAAATAAATTACACATATTGTGTTATCATTTTGTGTGAGCACATAATTTATTTTATCATTTGTATTGTTAATGTTTTACACGCCTTTTAGCAAATCTTTACCAATGTTGCAATTGGCTTGGACACTATATTACAAACATTTAATTATGGACATTGCAAAGACATTAGAGCAATGTCATATGTTTCATTAATTCTCTGGCCAAACTAAGGATCTGACGGTTACTCTCAACAGCAGGCTGTCCTTTAAAATATGGCGAATGTTTTTTACTCTTGGACAAAGCTTTTCATGTACTATTTTGGGGGTTTTCTGGTCTTGTTGTATGCAACAGTGCATGAATGCAAGCGCGTTTGAAGTAAGTGAAGCTGTATCCCTCTTTCCTTCCTCTGTGTTCTGAAATCCTCCTTTACTGCAGACAGTCTGGGGTGTATAGTGGGTGGATGGTGTGGGGTGTGGGGGAGGTAGGCAGCGGACATGGCAGCAGGCCAGAATCAATTGGCGGTGTAATGAGATGGCTTGGTGCCAGGTAACCATGGAGCTACCCTCTTTGCCTGTCTACCAGTGCAGAGTTCAAAATTAAACTGAATGAATGAGAGGAGAGAGGAGGGAGGGGAAGAATGGCAGGAAAATGGCAAGACAGGAGGGTGGCTGATGAGGCACTGTGGGCAATTTCTAAGCCCTGCTATAAAATTTAACTTGAGCCCTTATTTCAGAGAAAGGAGATGGAGTGTATAAACTCACAGTCCTCGTGTTTATTCTCTGAAATACCTGGAGATACCTATCCATCTGCATTGTGCTACAAAACACAAATCAGGCAACTGTGGAAAGAAGAATGCATTCCACAAAGTAAAAACTGGACTCCCTGCATTTTTTTTTCCTTCTTGTCCATGTTGAGCTGCTTCCCCTGCCAGATTAATGGCATTAGTCGGTTTAATTTCACTGTAAAACTCTGCATTTCTTCATCAGGTCGCAGTGCCCCTTCTACACTCTTACTCTTCCTCCTGTCATGGAAGATGTGTTAATATTGCACATTTGGCTGCATTCTCAGGGTGATTAGCACAAGCCAGTGGCTCCCGCAGATGAATAGAAATTAAGTAATTTATACAGTAATTAGATTCTTTTCTCTTTCCGACCACCTCACTGTTGTTTTGTTTTTGTGCTCTGTGCTTTCTCAACTTATTCTGGAAAGCATCTTTAAAAGCAACGTGCCACCCATTGTTGATAGTTTGCAATTGTCTGCATTGGATTTGTTTGTATTTTTTTGTGTTGATAAGACTATTAGTGTTGTCCAACCAACAGTTAAGTGTCCCAAGATGAAACTTGGAACAGGCTCAAAGCTAAGTTATTTTAAAATGGTGATTTAGTGATTTATCGTAATGAGATTAGAAATAGTCTCTATGCCATTTATTTCTCAACATAGTGCAGCTTGTTGAAAATTATTGGTGCTTTCTGTGTTTGATTAACACGTCTTAATATAATCAACCTATAATCAACCATCTTATCGAACATATAACCAAAAATGACAAGCATGAAAGAGAAGCAGCTCTTTGTTTCCAGAGTGATTCTCTCGTCTACTAATCAAAGACTTGTGTGTTAAGCAAGATCATTCTTTCAACTCTGCCAACAGAGCATGTTCAGGATAAAGTTTTGTCTCCACTGGCCAAGATTTAGCCGTTTTTCCATGGCCTCTCTGACTCAAAGCCAGCGTCTCTGTAGTCTTTAGGAACAGGCCAAACCTGGCTGCAACACGACAGAGCTGGCCACATTTCACAGCCTGGCCAGACCTGGCCAAAGCAGGCTATAAGACATAAAATAAATGTTATTGATTTGTATTAGAATGTATTCTGTACATCGAAAAGTTTTGACTAATATTCACCTTGAAGGGCAATATTTTATTGTAGCAATATTTGGAATATTACAATTGTATCTGTTTCACAAAATAAGTGATTAGAGAAATATGACAATGGAAATGAAAATTTTCTGCCATTTGTTTTTCAGAAAATGCTAAGCTGGGCTGAACAGAGCCGACAGAGACATGGCATTGTGCTTTAAAATTCCCTTGATTCATTCTGCATGTCAACCAATTCAGGAGCTATTATAACATTATTTAAACCTAAAACTAATTTCAAGATCAAAGTGCACATATTACTTTTCATTTCATCCTTTGTATTCTTTCTGTCAGGGGTGTAAGTGTGGTCTAAAACTCCCTGAAAAGAATATTAAGTTTTCCACATTTTATGATCTCTATTCGGACGGAGGTAATATTCAATCATATTCACTGTAGTTCTAGTTTGTACAGTAAGCATGTTCAGTGGCTTCGTGGCCAGTGAATAATGTACGGGCACTGTCATGGCTAGACTTTGAGAGTTTGGACTGCACGTTAGGAGAGGCGAGACAGTGGGCCAAGATGTCTGTGGTGTGGATTAATGGGGAGGATTGGAGAAAGGGTGCCGCAGTTGTGCGTGAGCAGAATATTTGAAAGAGAGAGTGAGAGGAGGGAACAGTGAGGGAAGTGAGGGCCAAGCAACTGCAAGAGATTGGTGAGATGAAAGGACTGAAACATAGTCAGTAATAAATACTGCTGCTGTCTTGCATCTCCCTCAGGTTCTTCATCTTAGTGTCTTGTGTGATTACATTCTACAGTGTGGGCTTTACACATTCTTTCCAGTTGTACTGGGCTGAGTATTGAGGTAAAATCAAAGCAGAGGCCTCCTTCATAGGCAGCTGTTATGTACACCTCAGTGGAGTCCAATGGCAAGGACCAATGTCCCTAAAGACCAGACCAAAAAACAAAATTGATGTGGCTGTGGATGAATGAAGCCAGTAAATGGAGACCAAGAATTACACATAGAGATAATCTAGTAAGATATACCTGTACGATTGTTTCCTGTCTTTCATGTTGCTTGTCATTTGGCTGGGTTTGCAGCTCATTAACACACAAATCACTTGTTGAATCACCTTCTTGTCTCAGTTTCTGACACTAGAAAGTTTGAGTACTTTAACCTCAAGCCCCCACGATCCACAGACCCATATCTATTATGAAATCACTTGATGTTATTATGCCAGCTACATGCATTTTCTCCTTTTGTTCTCTTAGCAAGCCTGTCTTTGGCAGACAGATGGTTACATGTAATGTCCTTATGTCTGCTTCTGGTTGCCATGAGTTTCAGACAAGAGTATCAATAAGCAATAACATTTTGGTAAACAAAATCTATTACGAGAATACGATGAATAAGACATTGGTAATGCGAACACCTTAATCAAATTGTGTTGCTTTAATTATGATCTTATTTGGAGAATCAATACTGTGACTAAGACACGTGGAATATGTATTTTTATTAGTATATTAGTTCTTATTATTTGTAAGCACCAGAATCCAAGTAAGCCAACATACCTCAAGTTGTGAATTTGTGCAGCTGTTTTCTTTGTTTACATCGAGGCTTCATGTCTCCTGTCTCAGCACTAGGGCTGTGATTTAGAGTTGGCAGGCTTGAGTCGCGTAAATTCTTCAGACGAAAGAGGAACATGACAGTATTCAATTAACAAAAGCTGTATTGCAGGAAAAAGAGCACAATTCTTCTTCTAGACATATAAACATCTTAATCATGTTATTCTCTCAATCAGAGTGGGGGTGTTAAAAAGTCACTCGTCATTATGTTTTAATATATTAGTTGATTCTACAGTACATAAGGACACTTCATGATGTAGAACCCGGAACTTCAAGCTTTTAAAATGTATATTATTATTGTTATTATTACTATTATTCTTATTATTATTATAATAAATACATTTTGCAATAGACTGATAGCATGAGCTGCCTTACACAAGCATGAGGCGTTTGATTTACTTAGATCTGTTTCGATGAGTCAGAGGTGATTTTGCTTGCAGTATTTGTTGTTAACATACAGTAGACTGGTGAGGAGATTAAAGTCTGACATACTTTACAAGTCATCAAGAATGCCTTGAGTTTCCAAGAGACTGTAGTTTAGCTTGTAATCAATCTATCAAGTGTGTGCACAGACCCTCTCAAGGGCAGGGAGTAAAATCAGAAAACAGGCATTACCCCACAAAAAGTCCAGGGGCATACAGCAATTTTTTAAAAACTCATAATTTGCCAAAGAAACCCTGGCCACGCTGAAGTGAAGCATTACCATATTATTGGTTGAACAATAAAATAAGTCCAGTGAATAGCAAGAAATAAGGCTGGGCTAGTCTAGCTAGTCTGCAGCATTATTTTAAAAGGGTGGCCACTGCCAATAAAGGTCAATCCTCAGCGTCCCACTTACTCTCACACACAGCCCTCAGATGTATGGCCTGGGTGGGGTTTATTATTATATTGAATTGCCCCTTAAAGGTGCCCCTCAGGTGTGAACTGTAGGGCCCAATTTAAGCATAGAAGTGTCCACTAGATTGACAGGATGATTTGACATTTCCTTTCTGTGCACATCGCTGTGCCTATGAAAGCTCTGCTTAATTCAGTTTTATGTACTGTTCACAGATCATTTGGTTGTGAGAGGAGGGAAAGGAGCAGGATAAAGTAACTGTGTAACTGTACTGATGATAAAATTGTAAATTGAACATAAAATTGTAATTAGTTTTTGAAATCTGACTCAACTCAAAAGACTCTTTACAACACCTCCAGAGACCACTGTGGGACTATGGGCCCCAGGTTGAGGACCCAAGATGGAGTATGAGTCAGTAAACATTACAAAACTAAAATAATTAAATACAATGCTAATTTATGTTACAGTTTACTAAACCATGAATGTTCAGTCCTTGCTTGATGTTATGAGAAAAGGTTGTAATACAGTATGTGGTACGAGCTTTGCCCATCTTTGTCAGCCATCATTCTCTCTCTCTCTCTCTTTCTCTCTTGTGTGCGGGCTTAACGGGTTACTTGGGTTGAAGTCTTGGGTTATGCCCAAGTTAGTCGCTCTTTTTTTATTCACTCTTCTGCTCTGGAGAGGCCTGTCTCTGTGTGACAGGGTTCTTGGCAATATCCTGAAAGTCAAATCTGTTCATTTAGATTCAAGTGGTGACCATGGAGGAGACAGCGGCTCCTTGGCACGCTCTGGCAGACTCGTATCCAGGGCACTTATTATCCTCAATCCACCGTTCTCTTTTTTCATAATACTAGCACATTGATATACATGGATTGTTTTATCGGTGAAGGATATCCTTTTTCTAATTTATATATAGTTATAGATTAAATAAGATGAAACACAGAGGCTTGTTTGCAACAGGTGAAAGATAATGTTCCTACATTAATCTATGGAGATAATAATAATAATGTAATGTGTAACTTTATTGATCCCTATAGGGAAATTTTTGCTTAGGCCCTGCCAGAGAGGTCAGGGTCAGACACAGAGCAGCACCCCTGGAACTGGTAGGGATTCAGTGTCTTGCTCAAGGACCCTTCAGCAGGCTGGATGGTTGCCCACACAGGGTTTGAGATGAATATAATTTAGACAGTAGAGGAATACTATTTTACAGAAGAGTCTAGAATAACTACTTCAAAACGCAAAACAGTGTATTTCTAATAATATAATAAAACAGTGTGTCTCTCTCCATCGTGGCTGCTGAATGGTTGGCCTCTGATCTAGGACAGAAATCCTTTGTAAATTAATAGTGTTTCATTTGAAGACATTGGAAACTCACATCTGTGTTTTCGACTAGGAATATATATATATATATATATATATAAAAAACGAGGCTTGTTATCATAACGGGAGAAAACATAGGGGTAAGTGTATGTAATTGGATGGGTTTTTCCCTTATACTCATCCCAGGGTTTTTAATAGGAAAAACCAGGATTGGCTTACAGAAGGTCATTGAACCCGCTGAATAAATAATGCTGTTGCTATAACTTCATTATTAAATACTAAGTGAGCACAGAAAATAAACCGTCTTACCCTTTAGCACGTTACCAGTTGTCCTTCCGCTTTTCTGCTGTCAAATTAGCCTAGTAGCATTAGAGCTAAAGCACTAACTATCTAATTTGCCCCATACATGTAATGCAATCTTTGTAAAGAATGGTTTAAACTCAGCACTAGTGCAAACGTTTTGAGCTGTAAATTTCTTCCCATTTCTTCATATTTACAAGTTTGACTCTTCAGGCTGATTCAGTCTTTGGCCAGTTGTAGAATATGCAATTGATTTAGAGTTTGACCATGTTCTGTAATCGCTATATTGCTGCCCCCTCTGTAGAACGAAGGATTGCGGTGCCTGGATAGACCCATCTCAAGGATTATACCCATGAGGGTTTGTTTCAATGAAGACTTGCTGGACTTCTTTATGAGAACCATTGAAAACTTTGGACAGATTTTTGCAGTACATATAAAAGGCTTTCACAGTTGAAAGCCTTGGTGTTTCAAACTTAGGGACAATAGTTATGACATAAAATAACTATTTTTATAGCATTTGTCCCTGCAAAGTTACAAAGTGCTATAAAATAAAAGGAACAAAACCAGTTATAATAAAGGCAAGACTCGCACTGCTGGCTCAGTTTAGGCCTGCTGATTGTTAATGTCAGAAACCATCCTGACTCCCAGCAAGCAAATTATGAAAACAGCTATACAATAATGAGAGCAAGTTCATAAAAATGACATTACAGTTGTGTCTTAAAAGAAGATACAGTTATGTAGTTGAGCTGTTCCAACATTTAAGGGCCCTGATTGCAAATGATGGTTCAACTTTTTACTTTAATCTAGCCTTCATAGCAGGCAAAAGATCTGTCTTTAGATCTAAGACTAGACTTCTGTACAATGGGTGCCTTCATGTACTGTAAGCTGGATTTAAGCCATTCATCGCTTTAAAAGTAATCAATGAATTCCTAAAAATCAACTGCAATCCAACAAGGTGGCTGAAGTGAAAGTAACTTCAAGTTCAAAGTGTGGCTCTTACGTTCTGAGCTCACTGCAGATGAGAATGAGCTTTACAGTTGAGACAAGAAAATAGTGTCAGTAGTACAAGATTAAATAAAAGCAAGAATAACTCTCCAACTCAGAAAAGGATAGAAATATCCCTGTATTAGCAATATTTGGTACTGGTAGAAACAAGACTGAGCATATCTTTGGACAATTAAAAATACATTTCTGGCAGCTGTTTTCATGTCATAGGTGCTAGGTTGCCAAGAAGTTTAAATATTGCATTTGGAGGGCTAGATATAACAACCTCAGATGTGCTATTAAGTCTGTTAAGACGATATGAAGGCTACTCCTGCCACTGGGCTTTACAGGCAAAATTGGAGCATAGAGATCAAGAGCAAAACAGGGCTGAGGATGGACCCTTGAGGTACTCCACGGATAAACTGTGCTGAGGAGAACTGCCAAAGTCTGCCTATTGAACTGCCTACTGTTGTGCTGTCAAAGGCAGCGCTAAGGTCAAGTAGAGCAAAAATACTACACTCACTAGTATTGACTCGTAGAAGATGAATTTCTGCTCAACTAATTGTGTATATTCAAGAATTTAGACAGAAAAGATTATAATTATTTCTGGACTAAATTACAGAAGACATCTAAGCGAGGCTAAGGTCAACTGCAAAAGTACACAGAGTGAAAATAGCAAATTTTTAAATTAAAACTAAATTTGAGAAGCATTGCATATCACCAGACGCATTTATACACAGAAATGTATGCAGACACATGTTGGCAACATCAACAGGAGGACACAGAACCAAACACTGGCACAGACAGGATGAGGGAGACAGACAATAAGCCATATCACCCTTACTGGTTTACAATCGTAGCTTCCACCCCCCTGCATGGTGGGCCGAGTAGAGTTTCTTATGGACCGACAACACAGCTGTACACCATTCCTCCGGCCTGAAAAAGGGTTAATGGGACAAAGGAGCTAAACCTGAGTGAGGAAAGGGGAAAGAGGGAGAGATGCTCGCTGAATCGCCCAGCCCTCCCTCCAAGCAGGACGTGGAGCACCACACTCTTCCTCTCTGCTCATAGCTGATTTCCCCCGGCCCTCAGCCATTTTGGAGAGGGGAAAAAAGTGGCTGCTTTCTCTCTCCCTCACTCACTACGTGGCATAGCTTTGGATAGGCTTTGGCTGCTGTGTTGTGAAGCAGCAGCGGACAAGACACTTTCCAGCCGTGGGGGATAACATGTTTGCTGAAAAAAAAAAAAAATGTGACGCGAAACAACCGTCTTCCGTCTTCACTTTATGAATTTTGGTTTGCTTTTCAGTCTGCTGTTAAGCCTCTCTCTTGTTTGCTGTGCACTTTCTCTGATGTTCTTTTTCTTTATTAACTTCTCTAGTTACATTAGTGGGTTTTTTTCCCCGCGTCTCTCTTAGGTTATATCTTTTCTCATCTCTCAATTTGATTTTATGCAAGAGAGTTTAAGACAAAGGGAAATGTCCAAATTTTGGCAGCACTAAGGAGAGACAGAGCTGCAGCCAAGGACCCTGCTGGGATCCAAAAAAGCCAAGCAGAATGAAGCACAAAAAAAAAAAGAAAACACCACCCTTTCCTTTGCTTGGTCACAAATTCCACTTTCTCTGTAGCCAGCCCTGCGCTGCGACTCCTCCTCATCCACATCTTACCGCATTCAACCTTTTGCCATTTCTCTCTTGCCGTACCTTTTTCAAAGCCGTCTTGAGGTTTTTTTGAACCCCGAAAAATGGGGACTGGACAGCGGGACAGGAGGGCGAAACAGGGAGAAAACGAGGGGACAGTATCTTTTCACTTTTGCTTGTTATTTAGCATTTTTTTCATTGTTATTGTCATTGAATCTTTTTTCTGCTTACAGTTTTGAACCTCTTGAGTGTGTAAGGGCGTGCTTGGATTGGCACGTGTTTGTAACTGTGTGCTTTTGGGTGTGTGTGCGCAGGGGTATGTTATTTCAGACTCTTAGACTTTCTGGCCTGTTCACAATGGGTTTGTGATGATTTGTATATCTGTTTTTCTAGGTTTCTGCATTTCTGCTGGAGGATCGGCCTACACTGCCCCCCAAGCCTGACTCCATTTTGATGCCAGAGGATGTCTGACCAATTCAGGTCCAGCCTGTGCCCCACTGGTATGTTGGCATTTCATTGTACTTATACTCTCTGTTATGTTGGTACAGTATAGTTTAATAAGCGTCGACTCCGCCCTAAGAATTTTTACCTCACGATTTGTTTAGGCACTGCACATTTTTCATGGTACTTCTTTGTCTTAACTATGGTTCCACTGTTTGCACCAAATATTTTATAGTTTATTCTTGGTGAATTAGTAAAAGGTAGTAAGTTAATGAACAGTATTATAAGAATTATGAAATTATTATTTTATGTGATAATTACACAACAACAATACAGTTCTATGTCAAATTCAAATTGTCATCACGTTCAGTATTTTGCACAAGTGCGGTTTAATATGAATTCACAGTCACGCTCAATCATAGTTAAATATTTACCTGGAGTTGTCCGATATTTTGTAGAATTCGGTTTTTTTGCCTCTGCTAGTGATTGCAATTATCCTTGTTTCGGTTTTTACAATACAATACAATACAATACGCTCGGTCTGGTAATAGTCTTTGGTAATAGACATTTTATTGATATTGTAATATTTCATATAATAACACTCAGTTTAGACTAAAGTGGCATACAGATTATTTTATACATTGAAATCAGGCCTTTGTAATTGGCAATCTATGTTATAATGGCCAGACATAAAACATCATCTATTATTCTGTCTTCTCTTTCAGAGTTTAATATGGAGTCCCAAAACTATGTGATCAATATGTTATACTAACACCACGTCCCGTTCATAGTTATATTTCATGCCTCTCCTCAGTAAGGTACATGTGAATGGGACAGACGGTTTATAGCCACATTGTGAAGGTCTAATTTAATGAAGTAAATAAATAATATATGACAGTTGTTTGTCCAGTCAAGATTACAAAATCTCTTCGTCCTATAACTGTAAATGTATATCGACATATTTTTTTCCTTTCCTTTCCTTTAATACCAGGCAAGGATTTTTCTCTAAATATTGTCAGTAGTTGATGAGTAAAAATGGAGATAGACAAATCAGATAGAAGACAAATCAGATGACCCTGACTCTTGGAAATTGTTTTTGTTGTATAAACAGCTCACACAATACAATGCAGGATATTAGATGTAGACCTTGTGCATACCAACATTTTAAACCAATCAATAAATACTATAATGTTCATTGTGGCAAGTTTGCTTGTAAGCCCAGTAGTACCTCTAATGGGAGGGCTGGAGTTTAGGGGTGGAGATAATAGAATGGCTTTCTTGTTTCCATGTTTTGTGTGTTCCTTCCTCTTGATTCGCTCCTGAAGAGGTAATGCCAGCTGCCACAAACCCGTAGATCCGAACTTGTGGTGACTGGCTGCACAAGCTCGTATCTATAGGTATGTGTCTACCCGGCCAATACAGCACCTGCCCTTCACCTGTAAGAAAAAAATAAAATGAAATACCAGCAGAATGTGATTACCTTAGAAGCAGGTCTGGACTAGATAGATGATTATGGTTAGACTTCATTACTGTCTTGTGCATACTCATCCCTAACACCCCACCTGTGTTCCCACACTTAAACATCACCATATTTTGGGCATTATCCAAAAGTACAGTCTCACGACCTCCCCCAAATCCTGAGGTATGGGATGTCCTCAACCGCTCCAACCCCAAATTCAGTAGTTACGTATAAAACCTTGTCCTACCTGCCTCATCTTTATGTACTGACAGTGACCTCCCCCACTCCAGACACTGGCCGTCCTCCAGTTTCCTCCAGACAGTGTTCCGCAGGCTGAGGTAGTAGGTTGTATAGTTTAGAGTGACACCACAGGAGATAACTGTACAGCCTCCTAGCTTTCCCTGAGGAAACACTACACATTCTGGATATTGATGGAATATTCCTTCAGTTTTTACTTTAGTTTTCCACATCGCAATATGGGGCGAAGTCACTGGGTTCATCAGACAGAGTATGCTGTAATTACACTATTTTCTATATAAGGTGTTGTGCATGTTGTCTGGTCCCAAAATAATGTTCTTTAAGTTTCACAAAAAAAAACCCAAAAAAATTTCAGAAAATTAAAATAGAGTACGCATTTTTTCTAGGTCACAGGAGGAAGTAAAAGATGAACTTCGCGTCTAGAATGAACATTGCAAAAAGTCATCATCACAATCATTGTGTGTGTGTGGCGCTGAAACCGAACAAGAATTAACAACAGTAAGGGCGATAAAATGAAGACAAAAGTCATAGCGAAAAGTGAAAGACAATGGAGGGGAAGATATGGGCAAAGAGCACCAACATGCTGGAACAGCGATGATTGTGGGCCGTTCTAATGAAAGAGATGCCACTGAGGGGGAAAACCATACGGCCACAGGGGGAAGAACTTGGACTTGGCAGCCAATTATGTACAAAGTTCAGTTTCACTTAACCAAAACGACATACTTCCTCCACACAGCTATGTGGTAAAGACACTGCTGTGATCAAAACTGCCAGTAACTACTTTCACTACATCGAGTCAAGAAAAGCACTGATCTCTGTAATCATTTAGGTCGCTGAGAAAAGTAACATAAGCACATTACTGGTACCATGCATCACTCTGTCTGAGGCATATCCAAGTTGCTTGAGCTTTGTCATAAACTGTGTGACGTTTAGCTTTGATCTCTGTTGGGGGCTAAATTTAACTTCTCTGTCTTTGAGTTATTTTCTACGCTCCTGACTTTGAGATGTTGGACTTTTAGTTATGGGTTCCTGTCAATAAGCGCTCACTGAAAATGAAACTAGAGTTGCTGCTTGATTTCCGCAAATAACACGGTTTAGATAAAAAATTATACTTGCTTCATTTGTTCTGCCATGTAAGTCCACTCAACTGATCCCACTGTTTTAGGGCACAGGCACAGCTAGAGTGAGGTAGTGGATGCTGCCCTGTTAGAGAGAGATGGTAGTGGTAACCTCCAGGAGTGGGCTTAGTGTGGTGGACTGCGGTGGACTATGGGGTAGAGCAGGGAGTGGTGTGATGATGCCAGTATAGAGTGGGGGCCCTTGGTGTGGGGCCGCATCTACAGTACGAGGAAAATGATGAGAATCTATCAGTGTTTGCCTCAGTACATAATCAGGCTTAGTCTGGCTGGTCAGATAAAAGTGTTTTGGTTTGGTGTGTGTGTGTGTGTGTGTGTCTGATCTAGTGTTAGGCCGTAGGGTAGTGTGTGACAGTATACAGCAGCAGTTCTGCCTAGTCTCTCTCTCTTTCTCTCTCTCCGCTGGAATCTAAATGTAGGTTGTCTCTTCATTGAGTATTTCTATAAATAGTCTTGTTTAACTGTTCTAATGTTAGTTCTTTGTGTGGCGACAGTGTCAGGGGAGAGGACACAGAGGGAGAGAATGATTCTCTGTAAAACGGGGATTATAGGAATGAACTCTTCTCTGCCTGAAGTGCATGTGATGTGATGAGCCAACATAGCATGTGACGTCTGTGACCCAGAGAGATACACCAGCTTTAGAAACACGCTGGCATAGAAAAGATAAAATGGATGAGACTCTGCTGACTCGGATGTCAGCACACAGAAAAAAAATGCGACTGAAGTAAATATGTTGCTGCTTTGGTTGGTCGTTTTCTGATTTACCTTGAAATTACAGCGAATAAGCTCTCGCAGAAATCCGTTCAACTCACTGGAGGGAAAGAGGAAGAGAGTGTGAGACTATGTAGGCCATTTTTCTCCTGTCACTGATCTGAGCCCACTGCGTGTTGTCCGTCAGAAGAACCCTGCTGCGGCAAATTCCCTCTCCTCCCCATTTGTCTGGCTTTCCTACCATCTTTTTCCTGTCCTTTTTTCATGACCATTTTCTGCAGCTTCACAACAGCTAATATTGATAAAATATTAGACTACCACATCACTGGGATTCTGGTTACACTTCCCTTTACCGCTCCCTGAACTCACTCAAGCATTTTCTCTCCCTTGCTCCCTCCTTTTCTCTTTCAATCTTCTCTTGTTCCCACCCTCCTTTTCTCCATGAAACACGCTCTAATACCCAGTCACTCTCACAGACACAGAGGGAGAGAGAGACAGGAACCGAATACCGGACTTGCTGACTGGAGGAGGATTCTGATTTTTTTTCCTCTTTTAATGAAAAGGAGCTTGAAAAGAGACATTGTAAGACAAAAATGCGATTCACTTTCTTTCTCTCCTCTTTTGTGCTCTGCCTCTCTCTCCCTCTACCTCTGCTTATCTCTCCTTCTCTGCGTAGTGGGCCTTTTGAGTCTAACTGATTTCAGCTGTGGGAGGAAATGAATGGATGATATTTATTTCTCTTTCCCCGCTCTGCTACTGCTGTTG